>JBBPQL010000204.1:0-41568 GCA_038092515.1 Boletus subparvulus | reverse complement strand
TTCACAAAACCTCTCTGTTCTTTAAAATTCAAGTAAAGGTATAGTGACAGATGAGTTTCTCCTGATATTAGAAACTTCATGAAGCTACTACCTATGGTAGCAGACCTGCCATTTTGCAATTATGCCCGGGGTGTTGAGCGAGCGTCGGCGCAGATCGAGTCGGACTTGCCGCGAACAGGCTTCACACGATCAATGGAAACCTAAGTAGAACGTCCACCTAACGGGCGAAGAAAGGGATGCCGTTAGTATTGGTGCATACTCAGAGTGTGGAATATACCATGTTGGTTTCCTTCAGGTCGAAGAGGCGTCTCACGAGTATACTTACCGGTGTTTCATACCAGCCTCGAGCCAGCGGAGTTTGTACCACAGATCAACCAACACTCAACTCATGATGGGGCACTCTGCGCCCCGCCAGGGTCTACCTCTCTCACCTCTGGCCAGCTAACATGTCTCCCCCGCCATTTATCCGTGTTACAGGCGAGTCACTCCAGCTATGATTGTGGTGCTACCTCTCAGTCATTTTATCTGTTCAGCCGTCACCATCTCTCCAGAATTGGCCAAATCGCCCAAACGCTTAACCTCGGGAGAACTTCGTATCGGCCCTCGCCAACATAAGCTGATTTCTGGTGAGGGCGGGACACTACGCCACGAATTCCCGAACGTGCTGTATGTCTTTCGCCCATCCCTCTCGGACCTCTGACCCTCTTTTCCGTATAGCGAACTCTCGCCAGATACCCAAATCACATTCCACTACAAGACATCGTCGCTATCATTGAAAAAGACCCAAAGAATAGATGCTCGCCAAATCTTCGCGAGCTCTTCTGCGGGTCAGACGCAAGGTAATTTTAAAACTTGGTCATCTCTGTCGATCGTCTCCGTAGCAACTTTCGAACAGATCTATCGGTGGCTCAAGATGGCATTCGAGTCGTATTCAGCTGCCAGGCTACCGACACCGTCCTCTCTACACCCCAGACTACCGAAACCTTGCCCCCTACGATCCAGACCGACGGAACCTTATCCCCTACAACCCAGGGCATTCTCGAAGATTGTCCGCGGTAAGTCCGATGCTGTGATCCCGCCACTTCGGTTCGACCGACGCTTCAATTCAAGATTCCGTATCTTGGTTATAGGCAATGTAAGAGGATGTTTGCCCTTTCCCAGCCTGTGTTCAACTCCCCATCAGAGTGGCGTTGGGAAATCAAGTATTATCAACACCACCTTTGGCATCAATAAAGCAGTAAAGCTCTATGCCATTTGTTCGTAACGTCTGTCCCTCACTAGCTTTCCCTCAGTGCTCCGCCGACCTCAAGCGCGGAATAGCAGATATTCAAGTGGGGCTCGAGTCACCTGTCAATAAACGGTTCATCCTTCATGATTCCCTTGGCTTCGAGCCAGGAGATAACGACAACTATACAACTGTCAAGGCGTTCATCCAAAGCAGGCAAACTGGGCCACTTAAAGACCAACTGCATGCAGTCTGGTGAGATGTTGTTCTCGTGTGATTCGACCACGTTGATCATTCTCTTCCAGGTTCTGTGTTGGAATACCTCTGGCAGGCGCACGGCTACTTGAGGTAGCTGCTGAGGATTTCTTCCGAACGAAGGAGGAAACCATGGGTACCAGTCCGTGTCTTATTTCAATCCTCTCAGGGCTTTGCTCAAGTCTGCTACAGTACCCCTCATTGTGGTATACACAAAGTTTGACTTATCTGTGGGCGAGTCGAGGAAACAGTTGGCGGGGTCTTCTCGTGACCCCGCGAAGGATGCCTGTTCGAACGCAGAGTCCAGCGTGCAAGAACTGCATACCGAGATCACTCGACTCGCGGGGGGGTCTCTTCCATATGCAGCAGTTTCGAGTAAGCGTGTCGAGACCTGATTTCAGTTCGTCTCTCATGCTGCAATAAATCTTGACAGCTAGAGAAAACTACAAGTACACGCTCCAAAAATTAGTCGAGCTTACTCATCGTCAAGTTGGCATACGTGACGTGCCTGAGGCACAGATCACATCCGTGGTGACGCTGATGGCGCAGAGGGTTGACCCTCGTCTTAAAATCCAAGGATCCATCGAGTAAGGCTTCTCTTCGAGTATTCGAGTTGTCGTGTCCTTATTTTTGTGCAGTGTCGGGAGGCAAAGTTCGGGCTCTCCATTAGAACAGCGATCAAACACTGACCCTTGGTTACAGGATACTGGAAAGCCTTGAGGGCCAGCCCCGACTTCAAAGGACACACGATATGTGACTGTCTTTCTGTAATTCATACCGACATTGTTGCTGTCTGGAATTTCAATGATCCAGCTTGCGTATGTAACGTCCACGACGACCGCTACATAGAATTACTGACAACGCCACAGTTCCTACTCGACAATAAATTCAAGGAGCTCGTTATCAAAATGGTGCAAGAAATGGAGATGCCTTCCGTCTCAAGCCCCAATAGAATGCTGTGCGTCCTTCTGTTCAACGACACCTCCACACTCATGTGCATTCCTCGTCAGTGCCTTAGGTGGTGGCTCACTAGTAGCTGCCATTTCTGGCTTCCTGGCTGCCGTATCAAACCCTTTAGCTCCGATTGTTCTCCCTGTCATTGCGGGTGTGGCTGTTGCTGTGTGGCTCTACGATGTCTACCAGAACGTGTACGTTGACACCTCTCCCCGCGAACGTGCTAAATAACTCGGTGTATCAGGAAAAACGCGCAGCGGATATTCATGGCGTTCATCGTTGATCTGACTCACCTCATGGAGACGCTCTTCATCCTGACCGCTCGCGATCACAACAAGCTCACCCGCCGCGCTATCAAGCTCGCTTATAGCACTTACCACGACTCTGGTGTGATGAATCGAGCTCACGCTCGCATTCAGACACACCGCGACCTCGACGGACGGGACGCGGCGTTGGAGATGATCGAATCTCTGATCAAGCCTGAGCAGAGCGGCGATTCGAATGTAAAGGATTACTATGCAGAAATCAGCAAGTTGGATATACGGAAGCTGAACTTGGAGTCCCAGGAGGAGGAATGGTGATTGTTTCACGTCGTACCGTAATGAGTCTGATGTGTTGGGACCGTCGAGTCTGTTATACTAGTATGCATGGATCTACCACTGCATTGTGCGAACGAGAACCTCCCAGGGCGTCGTTCGGCTACTGCGACCGGGCTTTTTAGCGGAGCGTGTGTGTGACGAAGTTAGTCACACGAACTTGACTAGGTTAAGTCCTCGTCTTTTCACAAGTAAGAAAACTGGGGAGTACAAGCCGTGATAGCTACTCTTATATAGTCTACGACCCGTCGTATCCATAGTAGCAAGTCCGAGTATCAGGTTGACGCGGGTGAGCTCGATCACAGCTCACCATAAATGTCACTTGTCCGTCACTGTCACGGTCGCTACAGTGTGCAGCCTGTCATTGTGCCAGTACATCCGACTCTCGACCTCCATTGAGTCTAGCAATTCAAGCAGCTCTTCTGTTTCGGTCCCTCCTGCCTTGTGGCTTTTGACTCGTGGCCAACTCATCGTAAAGGCAAAACTCGCTTCCCGACACGTGTTGACCCAGCTGGCACTCATTTGATACAGACCCCGCAGGCGCAGGTAATATGGCACCGATCCCGCGGAAATGAACAACATGTGTCCCAGGTTCAAGCACGAGGTGTGAGTCTGGTATTGGAAGGTCGGGGCGCAGGGTACGGTCCTGGCTGCTAATTTTGGTTGCTCCATAGATGCGGCCATCACGTCTGGCTCGAGTCTGACGAATGCCAAGTAGTAGGAGGCACTGGCAATAACGTCTGCAGGGATCAGAAGTCTGGACGAACGCAAGGTACGATCTTTCACCGACTTCGCACGAGCCTCACTCGTCCATATTCCCTTCCCTTGACTCTTTTCTCAGTGCCCGTATCAAAGTGACCTTTGCGCGGTAAATTTTATATCCTCGTTCTTGATGCACGGTGTCTCACGTTCCGCCCCCGAAGGTTGTTATCCTATGGTTGCAAACCTGGAAGACCGATCGAGCTCATGAGTTCCTCCTCAGTTCACTCCGACGCTGCATCTCCGGCGTACCCTATAAGCCCAAGTCCATGGGACGTGCGCCGACGCTGCTCTCTCACAAAACTTACCTATCTCCAACTCGGTGACGGACCACGTGTTGTAAACTATCCATCGACATATTGAGCGAGCACTCGTGCAAACAAGTGCCATCGAGAGCCTGTCTGTAAAACTGGTTGGTCGCACTACCTCGCTTTGTCCAGCTCTTCGTTCAGAAAAGAACTGAGGTCGCTTTCAGTATACCATCAGGCAACCCATGTGGATCTCCCGGTCTAATCTATCATTTCCGTCACGCTCAGGGTGTCGCAGCGTGGACTGTCGACACGGCTCAGCAAGGTCAATGTCATCGAGACTGGGCTGCTGTAGGCACATGTAAGGATTCCTTTGCAATGGGAAAGCCCTGGGTCGGCCATGTTATTATCCTGTTTGAATCGTACGAACCTGATGGAGAGATTGATAGGTCACGAATACATCCCACTACTAGCGAGCGACAATCTGGAGCATGCCATCTCAGTGAACAGCTGTTAAATCTGCACCCGAGGATGGAGGATCTTCGGACGGCCCATTTGGCAAGGTGGAAGGAATCTCGGCCGGAAGCGCCCATGAGAAGAAGTAGGTTGTCGATATCATCGAGTGTCGCACACCATCACTAGCACAGCACGAGTAAAAGAATTAAAGTGTGTTCAAATAACCACGAACCTCGCAGAGAAGATATTAACGACGCACATGTCTCCCGCTGTCTCGGCGCAGGCGCCCCTTGGTCTTTTCCCTTGCCCTCGTCACCGGTGTCCTGGACAGGTACCACTCTTATCATGGATCCACTTCCCAACTGGCCTCCTCCTGCACGAACACTACTATTGACAGCCATTTATGGTATATGCTTGAGGCACGTCACTGGTATCCTTTTCATGCATCGTCCCTGACCACCTACGGTGATATTTCTCGGGCAGGAAATAGTGGCTAAGTAACCCAGTCTATTGATAACCACAACTTATTAACTAGCTCGGTTACATTGTTGCTTTTCACCCTTCATTTATCATGCTCCGTATATTCTCAAATGTAAGTGTCGAACAGAATTGCCAATGAAATTTTGACCAATTACAGACGTCAAAATCTGCGACGTTTCCTAAAGCTGAATTGCTATTACTACTCCCTGCGACGGTCCCAATAGGCACAGCTTAGACGTGAGCACGACGGCATCAATGAGTGGACCGTTTCTGATAGCATGACCACTGTGTAATTTCAGGAAAAACGTCTCGCTGGTTGACTGGCTTCTGCAATGGCCATGTGTCCTCCTGGACAAACATTTTTCACTACAGAACTGATGTGCGCAGGAGGACAAACTCGCTCTAGACGATCTCTACATTTCGTACACGAAACAGACGAGGTACTCGCATGGGTAAAATACATATCCGAGTCAGTGTCCAATGTTACCACCCGCCCACTTTCTACGCAAAACGCCCCCATTCAAACTTGACGCGTACCATCTCCCAACAACATCTCGAGTCGAATCGCCTCCGAGTCGTCCACTTCACCCTCCGCCACCTGACCCTGCTCCTGCCCCGGAGCAACACCCGCGAACTCAATCGCAGACACGGCCGCGTTTCCACTGGAAGAGGGTTGTGACGACACGCCGAATCCGGTGTCGATCCCCTGCCAACGACCACTGAGGTCGCGGTCATACAGCTCTCGCACGCTGATGATAAACCGAGGCATTATGGGGCATAGAGTCGTATAACAAAGCAAGTTCAGGACAAATTGTGAGGTAATGTCCATTGTAAGGTCGTTTTGGAGCAAAACCTGAGTGACATTCCTGGAAGTTCAGAGTAGTTAGTTTTGTTGCAGGTACTTGAGAGATGGGCGAGAGAATGTGATGGTAATGAATGGAACTGAAAGAAAGGGAAAAAGGGAGACATACACAATGAAATAAAATATCCCGTCTTTCACGACTTGTTGCATGTAATGGTTAGGCTGCCACTGCTTGGTTACTTTGTACATCACAACTGACTCCTTCAAGGTTGAGATGACAGCAAGAATCAAAAGCATAATGCTGAGAACAAATCGGAGAGCCATAATGCTCGATGGTAGGTGAGATGGGGGATTTAAATAAATAATGCAAAGGGGGAAATCAATCACTTCTACAACCACAACTGGAGAAAAAGGTGGTAGGAGACAAGGGGCCACATATGAGATTCCACTGGCACTTAGCTTGCAGTTTAGCTTGAGACATACCTGAGAAGTAGGAATTGGGAAAGCTGGAGATACCTTGGTAAACAATGGAAACAATAACCTGTGGTACATAAATGAACAAGAGGATATAAAGGATCCTTTTGGATTGATTCCACATTGCATACACCCGCAGAATCATGACCCCTACAATTTAAAAGCATGGTAGGGGAAATGAAGTTAGGGGGTATAGAAACTCACAATTAGTAGCAGCAAGGAATATAGGAAACACCCAGCCAACCACCAGATAGATTGCAGTACCTTTAGGATATCCATGTCTCATACTGATATTGTAGAGGGCAGTAAATTGGTGTGCTTACACCTATAAACCAATATCATTACAGCTTTAAGAAAAACAGAATTTAGATGCATACATCTACCAAAAGACAATCATTAATGGGAGTCAAAGTGCAATGCAGAGAAACTCACTTTGACTGGATCAGGCACAAAGGTAGTATCATCTGAAAATGTATCTGATCAGTTCAATGAATTTCTGATTTTAACTCTGAACACACTAAGAGCATTAAGACTTGGATAACATATTCATTGTTAGCTGTGTGACTCGGCATCTAATAAACCTACATAACCCCAGAGAGACCAAGATAGCGGATCTACAGAACTGTCAATTTAAAACACATCCAATGAAGTGAACCCCACTGGCAACTTCAAGCCTTTATACACACCAGAATAAACATTGTGGAGACCCAGGTCCATTGTCTGTGCTGTGAGACCATAAGGGACTTGGTCCTTGCTTAATAATTGATGCTCCCTCACCCAAACATAGTCTATCTTTAAGCATTGTCAGCCAACAAATGAGATGTGGAGAACAAAATAAGTCAATAATATACCTCTCTTGAAAATGTGAGGACTGCCAGTAATGTGTTAGGGTTCCAATTCTCATTTCAGCTTGAGAAAACAGCATGCACTGCGAAAGTACAGACTGTACAGCGCACCATAATCATATACAACCACAGTGACAACTGCAACTGTGTTAGTTAATAAGATTAATCATTGATCAGAGGAGGCCATGAACGACCATACGGGATCCATAGTCGATCATCCGGAGAAGCTCCAAAGTGGACTTTAAGGAGGAAGACATGATAGGTATGCTGGAAGGGATAAACAGCAAAGCCGAGGAGAGGGAGGTTGCAGGTGGAAGTTCAGTGGGAATCCCTGGCCATTGTTATCTGCGTGTTTCGACTATTTGTTTGGAACTATGCTCCTTAGATGTTTGACAATTACGATGGTGCGGCGTAATGTGGTGGAAGGCAATGCGAGAGCATCTCGTTGTTGCACAGTTGTACATAGCACTGAGCACAGGACAAGACTTTACGGTCAAAAGATGGTCTAAATTTAGGATCATGATCACATCACCCTCGTCGCAAGCGTGGCAAGCAAGAAGCCTTGAAGCTACGCCAACTTTCATCGTCTACCATTTGATTATTTGAAGGCCTTACTGTGGATCAAAAAAGGCTAGATTGTTGTCGATGTTCATTCGAACATTGTCGCTGATCAATTATCAGCGCCCCTTCCCGTCCGTACCCCGAATGGGGATGACCTGAAGATGGAGGAACTAATTCATCATGGAGTTCCTCGCTCGAGCGAGTCACATCAACCTACCCGTAAAAGTTGAGCAAAAATTTGATCGATGACGAAAGTCAACAGGGCCCCGCCCTTAATGACACAGAATTCACCCTCATCGACCATCTACGGTCACCTCACGTCAGCAGAGGAGCTGCGGAAATGATGAGAACTGCCCGAACCGTTGCTTTTACCAACGATGATCTGAACCATGATCATCAAGAAGCGTGGCGTGGCGTTGAGTGGGCCAACATTGTCTGAGAGTTGAACCGATTGCGCACCTCCAAGTGAAGCCCGAAGGCCAGATAGATGCTGGAACCAGGAGGAATTGCGAAGTAACCCGAGTTAGGAATCTGACGTGATTGGTTCGAGGGTCGTCGCGCGCCATCAAAACTGGTGACTCACGTAAGCACAACCATCCTCTCTTGCGTCCCATCGTTGGCGCTCCTCTGTGCTTGCGCAGCCAGCCCAACAGTAATTTGGATCACATAACTTGGCTACCGTTTCCGCCCGTTTGTCCAAGTCACGGCAACAAAAAAAATACCCGGGCCATCAATGAACGAGCTGGGAAGATGACGGAATGAATACCCACGTCGTGCATCTAATCGCATCATGCGCCAGAACGCCCAGTTGCATTTGGTAACCAGGTGGCCAGATTGTGACTGGTGCGATACTCGGGAAGCACGTCGCCGAGAGAGGGCTCAGAGCTGTTCGTCTATGAATTCTGGACGTGTATGTGTCCGTCGTTTGGCTTTCTGTGCCGAAGTGGAGTACATCGTAGGGCGTATTGTAGAGTCCAGACGTGCGTGGTGTTTCGGGTCGTTTCTAGCGTGGTCACGTGGCCGCAGGAAACGCGTGTAGGACCCTTGATACCACTCATATAAGGTTGCGATTACTCGCTTGCTATCAGAACGTCAAGTTGAGCGCTCTGATGTCCTATTGCGACCGCTGCGACCGCGATTTCCGCGACTCGGCCTCGTTCCGCCAGCACCTCCTAAACTCTTCCAATCACCACTACTGTGATGATTGTGATAGGGACTTTGATTCTGAGTGGGGTCTCGAGCAACACAACATCCAGAGTCCCAGACATCACTACTGTCGCGAATGTCACACCCACTTTGAAGACCACGACGAGCTGATCGCACACTGCCTCGACGCACACTACTATTGCGACAGTTGTGACCGGTTCCTCCAAAACGCCCGTGGCCTGCAAGAGCACGACCGTCAGTGTCATTTCTACTGCGTCGATTGTCGGCGTTTTTTCAGCTCCGAGAGTAGCCTGCTGCAGGTAGGCGCATTTATGGTTTATTGTTTCGATACTTGAAGGCCTGATGGATGCTTTCCCCAGCACATGGAGAACTCCGGCGTGCATCAACCCTGACTCCCACGGTAGAGGAGGGTTTTTCTCGGGCAGGAAATTGTGGCTAACTTTTGATCACCATAACTAGCTTGGTCACATTGGTGCTTTTCATCGTTCATTTATCATGCTTGTGTTCTCAAATGTAAGTGTCGATGTTGTGTCAAACAGAACTGCCAATGAAATTTTGACCAATTCCCCTTGCCGTGCGCCTCGTCTCCTTGACAAGACTCAGTTACCGCCGATGGACCACGACATGACCCTTGTGACTATATTTTTACTATGATTCGCAGTACGATTCCATATCTTTACCACTCCAAAATTGCTTGTGTTTCAATGCTCCTGAGAACTTTTGTGCTTGGTTGGAGAGGACCATGAAAACCCATTCAGTTTTGTGTGTTCAATGTAATGTTCTATCGAGGGTTTGCCTCAAAATATCGGATGTGGAATGCATTAGGATGATGCACGAATACATTACGGATGTACAATCTACCCCTAGACCACCTGCTATTCGTCAAAGTCCAAAGTCCAAATATATGACCGTCCAACCACCTACCTCAACCTGACAATGATATCCCACCCACGACCTCCTCAGAGCAGCAACATAGTGCCCACACGGGAACCCAGCGCGATACGCCCAGTCCATTCCGATACCGCACATATCGTGATGTCATCTTTAAACAGAAACCAGACATGATCGCCGCTAGTCAATCCCACAACCAACCACAAACGACACACGTACCTCGAAGATCATACGACGAAATGACATGGACGACTTTGCCATCCATGGTCGGCGGCTCGTCCGCGTCCCCACCCGAGACCGAATCCTCCCCCGGGACCAAAGCCGCTTCTTTGGTCTGCAACCGACTCGGGTGCGTCGTAAACGCCACTACCCTCCGATCAACGTTCTCCCTCTGCCTGTCCACCCACACACCACGCAATCCCGCCGATCCCAACGAGCACGCAGAGAAAAACATCCGTCTGGTTATATCTTCCAACCTGTATCTGACGTCGGTGCCCAGAACCGGCGGCGGCGGCTCCGACGCCGGGATACTCCCCTTGGCGAGAACGTGAACAGACATGGAGGGCACCGGCGTGGTGGTCACGCGGATGCGGTAGTGGAACATCCCTTGGTAAACGTCGTTGGTGAGCATGAAGAGGGTGTAGACGTCGCCGGAGGCGCAGCGCGACACGCGTACGTGGGAGAGAGACACGGATCGAAAGCAGACCGCTCCGAATCGGTGCCGAAGCATGGGCAAGTCGGCCGTGGGGGTATCCATAGGGACGGGGTATGCTTCGACCGAGCGAACCCTGAAACAAAGGATATACGGGCCACAGAGTCGCAAGGATGTGATCCCATTCCACTGAGGTATGACGTGCGCGGTGAGGATACGATCCACGAGCAAGCGATGCGATACGCACCCCTTGATCGAGGTCATCCGACTGAAGGGATATGGTGGATCGTCTGTTACCATTGCGCCAGTGCAGGATCTGGATCGATGTTTGAGAGCAGTACAATAAAGCACGACCCGAGTACGGGTCTATGTGTTTGAGCAGGTGTGTTTCACGCAACGGAAACTCTGCTTCCCAATGTAGGCTCCCATGATACTTTTCGCTTGGCCCCATAGGGAGGGGAACCGAATAAATGACGGCACTACGCACGATCAGGCGTCAATCGACAAGCATCCGAAACGACAGACCTTTGATGGTCCACATAGACACGGGCGATCGCGATATAGAGCGTGGAATGGCAAACGGCATAGCCGAGGAAATGTGACAATGTAAAGTGAGCCCAAGGGGAGGATGCAACCCCCGGAGACGACGATGCAAGCGTAGACGAGTCCCAAATGATGACCGCGTTATTATCCACAGAGAGAAGGAAGCGATCGGAAATAAAGGTGAGCACGAGCCACGAAGCGTTCATCGACGGATAGGGCTGTTTCATGGCGGGGACGCGATGTATGATGTGTTCTCTGAGTCCCAGAAACGAGGCTTCAACTTTGCACGCAGCGAAGAGCAAGCGTTCGGCCTGGGGGGACGACATGGCCATGAACTCGGTTCGAGAGCAGGGTAAGGCCTGTGTTGCGCGCAGGCGGGTAAACATCATGGACCAGAAGCCACGTTCTTGTGTGAGCGCGAGGAAATGCTTGCATGTCTGATACATAAATCCGGGTCAATCGACGATGTCAGGCGTATACGAGGAGAGGTTTGTTACCTCTCGGAGCGCAAAGACGTCCTTGACGTCCAGGAAAAAGAAGATCTGACGGTACAGCTCCACCGGGAGAGCAAAGGCGTGGATTCGCGTATCTTCATCTGGATGCATGACGGTGCCTCGCCTGTGCTGCCCGGTCTGGTGGCGAAGATCGGCTGGCGGGAGTTACCTAAGTATTCGCAGAGTGTCGTCGGTGTCGGTACTTAACGCGCGGGCAATCCGACTATTGGTGTGCGGGTCCGATGATGACTGCGAGGGAGAAGAAAAAAACTCGTCACCAGGGTTGCACTAAGATCCTCCTGGAGCAGGAGCAGCTCTCGATGGAACAGGCCTTCCTAAAATGGGGAGTCTACTCAAGCGTAATTAAAACTCCGAAAGGTCACCAATGGACGGACTCTGCCAACACGCTGCCAACACGCGAGACCGCGCATCACATCGACTCACGCGCCTCACTACGTTTCTCCTCCCGACTGAGTGGACGTCATCACTTGCCGTGCGCTCGCTTAGTTGCTCACAAAGCACGACAGCTCCCCTCGTATCATGTCCTGGCTCCCGAATCCAAGTAGGGTTTCCTTCCCAAGTAACACAAATTGATTGTCCAAAAAATAAACTTTGCATTGACAGGGTAAGCGCTTAAGCTGGGGTACTCACGGCATTTATCAGGGTGAGGTATTCAGAACTGTCAGTGCCACCGACGCTATATATCCACCGCGTAACATGTCCTGCCAGTGTGACGCGACTCTTCCTGGACCCACAATTCTGTCACTCTGGTCGCAGAACCAGGCTATCCCTCTGACGCTTCTCGACAAATCTGAAAGTAATTTCGTTTTTCTTATTTTTTTCTCTCTCTGGCCAACCCTGGTCCTTCATTTTCATCTACCAACTCGGGGTTTCGAACCGAAATGCCCGACCCTCATCCGCATGACGAGGGTGCGGCACTCAAGGTCGTTATCTCTGCTTGTGAGTTTCTGTACCCATCTCGAGTGGTCGACTCTGCTCTATTTCTCACCCTACTTGCAAAGCAATATCGTTGGCAATCATGATCGTGGATTTTGTATGGCTTATACGTGATGAAATCAAGCTTGTATGGCCGTAAGTCGTCCCGTTACACAAAGTGTCCGCCGACGAACGCATCAGCATTCCTAGAAGGCTTCGTGCGTCCTGGATTGCCAGGATTTATATGCTTACTAGATATATTGGCATCGCCAGTCAAATGTACGTTCGATCCCGTTCTCCATGGTGCACGTCTCGTGACACCCGCACGTTGCGTCTTGATAGGTTTAACATCTGTTTCACTGTGCGAATGTACAATGGCGTATATACTTCCCCCGCTGGATGTCGCATCTGGTTCATATACCAAACGCTCATCGTCCAGTTCCTCCTTGTATTTGTGGAAGGTTTGCTCATGCATCGCCGTACGTTCCCCACCAATCCCCAGAGCCCCGCTCATCCACAAAGTCTAGTCTACGCCCTCTTCCTCCAGGATCGACTTATCTTGGTGATATTGGTCGTGCTCGCTGTCGGCCAAGTGGCTGCCATGGGAGTCAGCGCGGCTTTATCATTTCCATCGAATAAGCACACGATAACGTGTATGATGGTAAGGGGCAACCCTGGGGGTGCGTTTTTCAGGTAAGGTCTTCCCGCGTCTCACTGACGCATGCGTACGTGGTCGCTGTACTTATCTTCGAGAGTGTAGCACGACGACCATGACGACCACCGTGATCATTTTCTTCATGACCTTTTGGAGATATTTCCGGTTACCAGAGGAATGGACGCGACACGGCCTTGGACGAGTCGTCTTGAGGGATTCGGCATTGTCGTTGAGCGCGATATCAGGTGAAGAGGCCTTTGGGGTTTGTTGCTGGAGTGGCGCTGATATCGACCGGCCAGTGATGATGTTGTTTATGACGCTTTGTTCTCTCCAGGTGATCAAGCCGAGCATGAGCGGCAATATTACGTATTAGTGAGTGGAACGTTCGAGGGTGCTCTTGGCGTATCTGATCGCTTACATGAACAGCTGGTTTATATGCATCCTCTGGTTATCTGTAGGTCTTTACGCGTCACCAAACGAACCCAACTCAACGTTGGTCAGATCGGCAGGATCGTCGTGAATCATGAAAAAATACGGCGAGACAATGGCGAACAAGTGGAGGACAGCACTTGGAAAGGAACGTTGCAGCTCACGTCGCGGATCGAGATGGGCCAGAGCGTGTCGTCGTCGGATCCCGAGTGTGGGTCGTCGGATGGGCAAGTCCCACCTTCGACCACGTTACGATCGCTTTCGATACCCATGTCCAACTTGAAGACGAGTGAGCTCTCACCGTCGGCCTGCACCAGCAACAGTGTGTCGAAATGGTTGGGGGACCACTCACCCATCCGTGAGCATGAGCGCCGACATAGTCCGCGGCCGTCAAATACGGAGCTGTCTATGGAGGTGTCCATACCCGATGCGAGCCAGCTGTCGCTGTCCAATGTCTGTGCGATCGACGGCGATGCTCCTGTGCATAGTCCTAGTCCTAGTCCTCGGCCGTCGAGTGTAGAGCCGTCAACATCACAAGTGTAGTCATGATCTATGTATATTTCTTTGGTACCACCGTCACGCGTTCGTCATCATGATGTGTATATTTTGTGTCCCCGCAAGCTTGTGTAGCCTACATACTAAGCATTGTCTAGTAATACACAGTCTTTACTCGCAGTTACCGGCTTGTGTGGACAAGATTGGAGGGGTTTTTAGGTTCGCCATCTGTATGCTGCAGCGCGGCACTGGCGAACAAGGATTGTTGCAAAGCATCTCATAGCAATGTGATTTATTATGATCATACTGTGCAAGGTATTAATACGCATGTCCAACCTACTAGAGTTGGTCTAAACGTGCAACGAACTAAGAATATACGGTAGGGTATTGGATAGGGGCGGCTGGGTTCAAGGTGAGTCGGGCGAGGACGACCCGCTGAGCAGCCAAGAGAAAGATCCACCTTTTTTGATTCGAGGTCCAACCAATCTCTGAGACCTCCGACTCGCATTCGACGTGTCCGAATCTGCGTCGTCGGGCACGGCCGCCCTCAGACTCTTGGACCAGCCATAGTGAGTAGTGGGCGCACTGCGACGCGACGCGATGGTCAGAAGGAACCATGTCAGTCGTAAAGCACGCGTCTCACCTCGCACCAGCCCTGTTTCTCGCCAATTGCAACGGCAACATGCGTGCGTGTAAGCTATCGATAACAATCTCGGTACCACCTGTATCCGTTGTCCGTTGCCTGTCGGGTCGAGGGGTACTTTCGCACTCTCCGTCACCGTCGAGCGAAGCAAACCCGCTGAACGGCTTTTTACGCTCGCGTGGTGCAGTAGTCTCCGTACTAACACGTGCGTCAGGCTCTGCATCGCGCTCCCTCGTCTTGCTCCTCCTGACGTCCGCCTTGGGGTTCGAGTCGCCGTGGAGCTCCACCGAGTCACTGTCCGAACCGTTTGGCTGCGGTGTCGCCCTGACCGCCTTGCCACCATCGTCCCGCACCCCCTTCTTTGCAATACGTGCGGACCGCCTGCTCGCCAAACTGTCCACGGACATCGCATCCGATTCCGAATCGGCAGTTTGCTGTCTCGTCCGCCGCCACGTCCTGCGCGTCGCACTCGCCTCAGAGGCCTCCGACGTATCCTCCGCTTCAACCCTGCCCTCCGCACGTGCCTTGGTCTGCTTCGCTTGCTGCGCCCGCTCCTTCGCCTTCTCCCACCGACTCTCCCGCGCCTTGGCGCGCTGTGCGGCTCGTTCTTCTTCCAACATTTCTTTTTCGACTTTTTCTTCCTCTGCGAGTTCTCTGCGCCGGGCTCTCGCTCGTTCCATGACAATCTGGTCCGCTACGCCCATTTCGTCGTCATCGCCGTTGGCACCTTTGCGTTTGTTCTCGCCCGTGTCTGGGAACATGGCGACGCCGTATTGTGCGCTATCACGTAGGGTCACGATCGCGTCTTCCATGTCGACGCAGAGATCTTGTGCGATGAGTCGAACGGCTGCCTCGGGTACAAGGATGCGTTGAATGAACTCGGCCGGTGCAAGCGGCGCAATGAGAGACGCATCAAATGTCGACGGTGGAAAGAGATCAAAAAGGGTCTGATGTATGATGATCGAGCCCTGCTCGCCATAGCTGCAACGGTCATTGGCATCTCGAAAGATTGCAAAGAGAAAAAACGACGTACTATCCTGGTTGCGTCTTTTCGAAGCTTGCAAATTGGCCCTTGACGCCGACCACGGTACGGCTGCCCTGTTTCTTCACCTCTTTCTTCATTTCTCTCCAGAAAACGCTTTTACTCCGTGGTCCTCTGGTTTCATCGTCGGTATCAAAGTCCTCGACGTCGCTGATATCGTCGTCCTTGTCCAAGATGATGGCTTCTAGCGCTTTCTTCATCTTCTTGACTCTTCCTGGAACCTTGGTGAAGTCTATCGTCTTCGGCCAGCCTCTCTCAGTCGCAATCGGGAGCTGGTGCGATTCGAAGCGATGGCGTTGACAAACGGATATGTAAATCGTCAAAGGTGCTTTCAAACCGCCACGATTTCTCGGCCGTGGGTCTGAAACGGACTTTTTGCGCGCCGTTGCGAGCAAGTGTTTGAGTAAGGGTGTGGGATGGGATGGCAATTCCTCGTCGCAATAGGGACACATCTTTGAAGGGTCTCGAACGTAACCCAAGTCAACTTTATGCGAGAGTTCGTATGAGAACAGAAAACCCAGAACATTGGCAGCTTACTGGAATCATCTTCCATAGGCTCGTGCATATAGTCAAGCGCGTCCAGCACCCTGACGAGATTCGGAGCGGCGAATAAGTAAGTAGGACTGAAAGATGGATTCGAGGGGACGCACCCCGGACGCGAGTCCTTGCGCTTTTTCACAATGCGTCCCTGTTCGGCACCGCTACCATCGGATGAAGTGCGCTTCGTGGATGCAAGACTGCGACTACTGGGCGACTTTGACCGCCGATCAATTCCCGCGAGCATCTGAGAACTCATGGGAAACGGTTTGGGACCACCGCGCTTCCCCAGGCCGTCTGTCAAGTCGACGTCGTCCTCGTCGGGGGACTCTGCACGTGCCTTGCCTTTGTCCTTGGAGGAAGAGAGAGGTGACAAGTTAGGGAAGGTGGTTCCACGAGAAATGCGTTTCGTTTTCAATGGAGAAGGAAGAGGTATTGGTTTGGGGGTGTGCACGAGCGTCGCGGCGCGTGATATAACAGCCTTCTTGGTCTTACTGGAGGAGGCATCACCGCTCCGTGCACCGTCGGAGACATTTTCCTTTGCCTGCAGTGACATTGGGAATTCTTGTGGTTCTCGACGTGATGATGAAGGAAAGGCTGGTTTCTTGACGATTTGTTTGCTGTCCCCATTGGTGGATAGTTCGGGTGTCTTGCTACGTAGCGGTAGACCGTGGGTTTGCGCTGCGGGGCGTGGTGTGGATTCTGGGCTGCTGTCACGCTTACGAGGGGCGGATTTGATGATGACGCGTGGCCGTGGGCGAGGTTTTGTGGATTCTGGGCTGTTGTCAAGCTTACAAGGGGCAGATTTCATGATGACGCGTGGCTGTGGGCGAGGTTTGGCGGGTGATCGTGGGGTATCCTTGGCTGTTGGGGAGGATGGTTTGGAAGTGGAAGAGTCCTTGGTATCGGGGAGCCGACGAGCTGCAGCGCGCGTCGCACTGGGACTCCTGCGACGCGTCGAGAATGTCTCAGAGGGCTTCTGTCGCGAAGAGGATGGACCACCCGGTAGAGGGTCATTGAGAATCTCTATATCGTCTGATATGGGCCTGAACAAGTCCTGGGAGTCTTCAAGGGACGACGACGGCGGTGGTACTTCTGCTATAGCGTCGCCAGCAGGGATGTTCTTCTTGTTCTTCTTGAACCGAAGTCCCTTCACGGCGTCTCGCGACGATGGCTTGTAGTCTGGGTGTGCGGCGAGATCACGGCCGTTGACGCATACGATTTCCTCCTCGTCGGAAGGGGTAGTTGGTCTCTTTCCCTTTACGACGCGCTTCGAGGGCGAAGTCGCGTGGCCTCCCATGGAGTTCTGGGAGGACAGCAAGAGTTCGTCGTCACTCTCTTCCGAGATGGGGAGTGCCTTCCGCGGTTTGACAGGGAGAGGTTCTGCGGGCTTGAACTTGCTCTTGGATGGTTTCCCGTAGGTAGCGCCCGCCTTGGGCGTGTCGAACGAGGAACCGAAGTCCTGGAAACCAAGGCCTTCGCCGGCTTTGACAGCAAGTGGACGCTGGGACATGCGGTGGGAGGGATCTGAGAAGATGTCCATGTTGGCTGTCTTGGGTTTGTTAAAGAGGCGATCCATGGCCGCAGCGCAGCGGGTGTGACGCCGCACGCGCTTTCGGTGCTTCGAATTGGCGCGGCGTTGTTGTGGTGTGTTGAAATCCAAGGTTGTTGCCACACAGGGCCAAATAAATCCGGCGCGAAACGGCCCGACCTTGGCAAGGACTCCTTCAATATTGGCGACGACTTCGATGGCCGATCTTTTTCGGGAGTTGGATGCGCAGATGCGATCGGGCGGGGATGAAGGAGAAGAGCCTCGTCCCCCTCTATAAATAAGCACGCCAGCCCCCTCGTCGTGCGCGACGATGTCCCTCTCCCAGCCGTCCACGATACACGACCCAGACGCGACCCTCTTGGTACGCTTTCCCCTCCTCCTCCTCCTCGCTCACATCCCCCACAGGTCGAGTTTGAGGACGGAGATCCCTGCAATCCAATAAACTTTTCCGCCGCCAAAAAATGGGGCATCACCATCACCGCCTGTGGTTTCACTGGGATCACCGGTCAGTATCTTTCCGTCTCCACAGCTACTCTCTCCGATTTCCTTTCCAAGCCGCCGCCATCTCGTCCTACACCATGGGCGTGCCAACAATGGTAGACGACCTCCGCTGCTCGACCTTTGAGGCCACCGTCGGGCTTAGTGTATACCCCATCGGCTTTGGTTTCGTCCCGCTCTTCACCTCTTCCTTGTCCGAAGAGTTTGGACGCTTTCCCCTGTATATCGTGTCTACCTTCCTCTTCATGCTCACGCATGTCATGATGGCCCTGCAAGTCCCTCCACACACGAGCTTCCATGCCTATGCTAACTAGCCCTAATAGAGCACCGAACATACAAACAGTGATCGTCGCTCGCTTCCTCAGCGGCTCGTTCGGATCGACAGGTGCAACCCTCGTCGGAGGAACCATCGCCGATATATGGAAGCCCGATGAGTGATTATCTCCCGGTTACCATTTTGTCGAACGTCGCTTATACTTTCAGGCGCGGTTTCCCTATGGCACTCTTTGCGATCGCCGCGATAGGTTCTAGCGGTCTCGGACCCTTGTTCGCAGGTTGGATCGAATCCAACGACCACCTAGGCTGGAGGTGGATTCAGTGGATTTCTGCCATGTGAGTCCATATACCCCGAGGTCGACTGTGACGTGACGACTCTATGTAGCGTCAGCGGCATCTATTTCTTCAGCGTTCTGCTCTTCTTGACAGAGACACGAGCCGATATCATTCTCACCCGCCTCGCACGCAAGATGAGGGAAACGAAGCAAGACAGCCGATACCACGCAAGAGCCGAAATAGATAAGCATAGCCTCTTTACGTTGATAAAGATATCGTGCACCCGTCCGATGAGTGAGCAGTGATTCCTACAACGCTCGAAATACTCTGACGCCTAGCCAAAGGCTTGCTCTTGACCGAACCGACTGTTCTGAGTTTTAGTGTAGGGCCTCTTCTCCGTCCGCTCTCCTCGGCTGATCATCAGGCTCAAAGCTTTGGATCGGTTTCATGTGGGGTGTCTTGTTTTGTTTCATCGAGTGAGTGGCTATATGCGCGTCATTTTCACTTCTGACGGTGCACAGCTCGATTTCTGGAGAAATGGAGTCCATCTATGACTTCACCATCGGCGAGAGAGGGTCAACATACATCTGTATCACGTCCATATCATCCCACCCTTTCCATGCCTGCCGCTGACGCACTCGTACAGCATCGGAAGTATCCTCGGATGGTTCGCAAATATGTACCAGGAGGTCCTGTACAAGTGAGTTCCTATCGTCTTGCGTTCCCGACGTGGGTGCTGAGACGACTACAAGGAAATACGTCACCAGGAAAGGCCCAGAGGCACGACTCTGCCTCGCCCTCGTCGCCGCCGTCTTGCTCCCGACCGGTATGCTTGTCTACGCATGGACTGCGAGGCCGTCCATTCACTGGATCGTACCTCTCATCGGTCTGACGGTGAGCGTCCTGAGTCGCCTTCCACGATAGTGTGATTTGAGCGTCATGTTGGCATTCAGGTCTTCGTGGTCGGCGCATTCATCATTTACCAGGTCGTATTCGTCTACCTTGCAGACTGGTACGTCTCCCTATCACGCCCATGGCTGATTGCGAACATCCTTTTGTCTCTGTCAAGTTACGGCCCATATGCGTCATCTGCGTTGGCAGGCCAAAGCATGTGTCGTACGTACCCGCTCCATCGAAAATTGCGCAAGCTGATGCGTTCGACTTCCTTTTGGGTTTGATACCGGACGGATTCTGAACAGGGAACCTTCTTGGGGCGGTCTTCCCGCTCTTTACGCAACAAATGTACGATAACCTTACGTACAAGTGGGCGAACACGCTCTTTGCAGTCATCTCGGTGGCCATGATTCCTATTCCCTTTGTCAGTCTTTTTCTTTTTCTTTTTCTTTTTCTTCTTTTTTTCACTCGCTCGTGCCTCATCCTTTCTGCCCTTTTACCCCCAAACTCACCCGGGGCATAAATGCAGATACTCTTCGTCTACGGCGCTGCGATCCGGGAACGAAGTACAGTCTCGCGCAAGATACTCGCGTTGGTCGAGGAGAAACGTGCGTTTGAAGCTGAAAAGGCGGACAAGGCGTGAGAGAGACCTCTGTCTCGTCTCGTCCGTCCGTCGTCGTTCCCCCGCCGCTGCCCGCTGCATACCATCGTTTGTCCTTGTCCACGTATCGTTCTTTTTCTCGCGCCCAATGCCGCACATCCCGTCGTCGTCGTCCAGGTCGACTTGCCCCTTTGCATCGTCCACATGTCGGTTATAGATGTTTGTCATTCCCACGGATAATCGTATTCGCACTCATTCGCACCACATACATCAGTTCTTCGTTATCGATCATTGATTATAATAGACATTATCCTTTGTTTTTTCCTGTACGTACGTCTATCCCTTGCATTTCCAATCGTTGGCTTCCTGGGTCGCACTTGTTGCCTCTCGGTCGTGCATCATGATATCGAGTGTGCAGGTGGTCGGTAGTTCTCGAGATGACCAATATTGGCGACACGGTCTCCTTGACTTGAAGGATGGTAGTATGCAGGTAGATACGCGCAGAACTTTTTTTTCGGACGTAGCATTCAAATAGAAAAGGGGCATTCTTGCCTCCATCCAAAGACGACCATAGACTCTCGTCTATACACTTAGACTCCATCACCCATCTGCATTGAAACCCCATTCTGCCATCTCGAGTCCGACGACGTGCCAGCGTCGACGCCAAGGCAACACTACGCCCCACCACGACCGTCGACATCCCTCTCCCTCTCCGACGCCAACCTGTCCCCCCACCGGCGTACCTCGGGATGTCGCAAATACGGCAAGCTACTGTCAAAGAAGCCCTGTAGATCGCCCCGATCGCGTCCGTGCGCTTTCTCGTACTCGCGGGCTGTAAACGAAGGGAATACGTCGGCGCAAACGCCCCGATGCGAGAGGACGCACCTTGGAGCGCCATCTCGAGTTTGTCGAGATCTTTGACGAACTTGGCCTCGGGGGTCGCGCCTTGTTCGTATTCCTGTAGACCACGCCGGCGCATGGAGGTCGACGGCGGCGGTGTCAGCAATGTGTCCAGCCAAGGCCGGGGGACGCACCTTCCATAGCGCCTCGATGCGTAGCGCTGCTGGACTTGCATGCAGCATGTCATGCACAAAGTTGTGCATCGCCGCCTGTCCGCGAGGTCGAGTCGGCGATAACGCGGTCGTCGGAATGGACCTACCGCTTCGAGCCGTCGTTTTTCTTCCTTGGGGATCCCCTCGCGGGGGGCGATGTCCCCGACTGTCAGAGCGTCCAGGTAGCGAATCAGGCGGTAACAAAGGGACATTCACCTTGCGCCTCTGCGAGGTCGTGCACGACGCACATCATCACGCACCTGTGATACAGGGGATCGAAACCCGGCGATAGGGCAGAGAGAAGCGAGACTGACTTGGGCACGTCGAGCGTCGCGTCGGACGTACACATGGCCAATACGGCCATGCGGTACATGTGGTCCGAGATACTGTGGTCGACGTGAGGGCGAACGCGTGGGTACAGACTAGACGTACCTCTCTGGGTTCGGAACCTAGAGGACGTCAGTGATGCCCGGGCCAGACTCTCGGCTTACATTGTGGTCGATCCAGCCTGTGCGTTTTTGTGTCTGTGTGCGGTGAGGTGTCTGTATGGATCGCGGTGGATGTGGGTACCTTGAGTCTCTCGAGGACGTGGAAAAACGCAAGTCTGTCAGCGTCCACGTCGCCGGTCGGGTGGTACGGCGGCGGGAATGTCCTGGACATGGTACAAGAGGGATTTCATCTCCGATCTCCGATTCCGATAGATAAGATAATACATGTCATGATACTTTTATGGGGACGGCAGCAGCCCTGCGTCTCTTTGTGCCCCGTCTTATCTCGATCAAATCGGCTTCTATCTCGACATCTTT
This sequence comes from Boletus subparvulus, assembly GCA_038092515.1. Taxonomy (NCBI): domain Eukaryota; kingdom Fungi; phylum Basidiomycota; class Agaricomycetes; order Boletales; family Boletaceae; genus Boletus; species Boletus subparvulus. The sequence goes on along the minus strand of JBBPQL010000204.1, from coordinate 19,474 downwards.
GCTTGGAGCGAGGAATGCGAGGCTCTTGCCCAAGCCTCCGGCGCCGACCATGCCTTGGTGGGCACCACCACCCTTGTTGCGTCTCCGGTTGCCGTTGTTTGGGCCACCGCAGACCCCAGATGTGGCGTGGCCGTTGGGGAGGGTGACAGCGGTGAGCGAAAACGGGAATGGGGAGGGTATCTCATCGACAGAAAGCGAGTGTGGGTTCGTGAGGGGGCCAGAAGCCATGGGCGTCACGCTCCCGTTTCCGAGACCGAATGCGCCGAGGCCGAGTGGGGTCGGAGGTGGCGAAGTGCCGAGTTTGTTGCGTAGTTTACGGGTGATGTGGGCACGGGTCTGGGAGTCGAGAGAGACATCTGGATACGAGGATGGTGAGAGAATGATGGGAGGAAAACGTGAGGACGGACCGTTTACGGCACCCTCGCCTTCCTTTTCCTCCCTGGCTCTGCGTCGTCGTTCTTCGATGCCCTCGAGGAGCCGCTCGCGGACGCGTACACGTCCCTTTCGCCACTCCTCCTCGACTCTCTCGCGCTCCTCCTCGTAGGCGGTCTCTATCGCCGCGAGGCCATGCTTTTCTTCGTATGTGAGCTGGGCGAGCAGGGCAGAGCGCTCCAGGGACAAGGGATAAATGCGGAGATTGTACAGTGGGTGTGTCTCGGGGCGAGATGCGAGCTGTATAGCGGCGCTGTGGAGAGCAGAGATGTTTTCCGCAAAGTGTCTGCCTCTGGGCGGCCATGTGAGGCGATGACAGCGAGGCAAGGAAGCAAACACGGACTCGTCTCTGCGATCGGTCATTTCCTTTCCTACTTTTCCGGACAGGTCCTTGCGTTTCTTGTCTCTCTTTGGGTCATCTGCGGGCGGGTGGTGAGCGGATGGGCGGGCTGTGCGGGACGGCGGGTGCGCACCGTGGGTCCTGGAGCTGGGACCAGCGGGCGGGTGGTGCACGTGCACGACGTCTGGGCGGACGTTGTGGGTGGAGGCGTAGGGAAGGGCAAACACGCCGGGCTGAGGAGGCATCGCAGTGTTAATGGCGGCGAGAGAACGAGCTTTTGGACCACCCCAAATTAGGAAATCGGTGTGCATCCGATCATGACGATGGTCACGTGGCCGTCAGGGGGTCTACCTTGCACCATGTCTACATCGCTATGTCTCTGCCTTGAACACCGCACGTCTCACCGCTTTGTAGGCGTCCGTCACGAGGGAAATCCGCAGGGTATATCGCTACTTCTATCATACTCACCCCTTCATAGGTCGATTCGACACCATCGGAGGTGTCAGGTGCTACCTCGCAACGCCCACCGTCGACCACCCAAAAGAAAAAGCCGTTCTCTTCCTTCCAGACGTATTTGGAATCGATCTCGTCAACGGTCAGGTATGGACCACCCCCTTCCACCTGGCAAGCCTGACCTGTAAAGTACAAGATGAGTTTGCCACAAACGGCTTCCAGGTACCGAACCTCTATTCCTATCGGCACACTCCTACTCATCCTCAACTCATCGCTCCTAGGCTAAATGTTTGATTTCGGTGCCTGGATCCTGAATCATGGCACCGAAGCCACTCGTCCTCACATCGACAACGTCATCGCGGCACTCGAGCAGCAAGGCATCAAGGAATTTGCCGCCACTGGTTATTGCTTCAGTGGTATGTCATCTGTTCGTGCACTGTGAATCGCTGCTCAACGGTGCACTCGGCCAGCTCGCTACGTCTTTGATCTCGCGTTCGACCACATCATCAAGGTCGCTGCCGTCACTCATCCTTCCCTCCTCATGATTCCAGAGGACCTCCATGTGTGCCACACGTTTGCATGTTTACGTATATTGACCGCTCACGCAACCTCCACAGAAATTCAAACAAACCAAGGTACCGCTTCTCATCAACTCTTGCGAGATCGACGGGATGTTCCCCACCAATGCTCAGGCTCAGGCCGACGTCATTCTTGGTGCGGGCCTTACCAGGGCAGAGTTATACACATAGATTCGCCATCCGTGGTGATATGTCCAACCCCCAGGTCAAAGCTGGGAAGGAGGGTGCATTCAAGGCGACCGTCGAGTTCTTCTCGGAGCACCTTTAGCTCGACACTTGGCACTGCTTTGATCCAGATTATCGCTGGCTAAAAATGACAACTACACGAGTTTAGTCCACTTAGCCCCGACTCCCACGAAGTGGGGGACGTCTTTGTCTGCAAAACGACCCGTGGCAAACAATTGCCTGATACTTTCTAGTTGCACGTGACACAATGTACCTTTTTTTTTTCACAAACTTCCTTATCATTTTGTTGGATTACACAGAAACTGAAACTTGGAAGTCAGGCCCAATGATCTACTTGTACTGGAGTCGGGGCCTTGGGGTCTTGGCCCCGCTACCGATGTACTGTATTTATCGTTCTGAGGTGTATTTCTACTCCGTCATTTTTACAATCGACAAAAGCTTCCACTCCTACTCGATGCTGGTCTGGTAGTCCGTCTGCACACACGAGCTTGACGACCTGTAAACTCGCTGTCCCCGGTATGCTTTCAATGAAGTATACACTGTCTTTAGTCGGACGGCCACTCGGCGACTACAGTGTCTGTCACTCAAAGGCAGCACCTCCATAGTGGGTCTAATTTTGCATCAGAAAGTCCCAGATGAAAATTTTGATAGGAAACCTGCCCAAAACTAGCGTAAACCTGCATTTCCGAAAAATTCGGACATTACGTAATCGTTCACTTTTGGGGTTCACCGTATCACCAATAGCAGAAAACGTACACGCTCGTCGCTCGGTCTCCCGCAACCTCCCATGTAGTTAGGCTGTGCCACAGTATAGGGGTCTGCAGTTGCCACACCTGTATCCATACCCGCGTCACAGGTAGGTTACCCGATTTGGCAAGTCGCGGCTCACATCGCGGTGGTGTGCCACAAGTGACCTCTGAGGCCCATGGGAATTGAACTTTCCGAACATCTGGACATCCGCGCGCCCTCTCCGTCTCCCATGACGGTCCTCACCCACCCTGACCATGACACCAACACGATGATGACAACACACCCTCTCCCTCATCCTCATCCATCTTGTGACAACAAGGCCGTCCTCCAAGTCACTGGCACCATGACGGCGATGATGTGTGATGCGACCCCACCCATCCCCTCCCATTTGCCTACAAACACGAATGCGAACGCAGACAATGCATTCGCATTCGTGTTTGTATGCGAGTGGTCATGGTCACCCACCAGCCTAATACTTGGCTGGTATGGTCAATACCCGCGGGTATGGAAATCCATACCCACCTTCAGACCCGTACCTGTGACCACAAGTATCGACCCATCGTGGATAAGGTACGGGTACGAGCGGTGATGCCGCCTACATGTGTAGTACAATCCGAATTTTCTGCCAAGCCGGGTCACTCCTTACACCTGTAGACAGTTGTGTCAGGGATTTCCGGCAACTTCGGCAGGGGCTGTGTACTCCAAATATGGGTATCCTTTACCCGTTTATAGTAACTCCGATTAGGCTCCGCTTGAAGTTCACTTTTCGACAAGTCAAATTTTTTATTTTTGAGAATTTCAAAAAAGTAATGAGATAACATTGAAGCCAGACTCAAAAGGAGTCGATTGGCACAGTTTCCACGGAAAAAAGTTGATTACCCAATGTAGAGTTATTGATACAATTTTGCCACTAAGCCAGTTGCCTATTTTGAGTGACCGACACTGTATACACATGGACAAGGAAGGATACAGCCACTACTGCGGGCCCACGAGGCGCTGCACCAGCATCTCTGCTTCCCGCTCTAAATAACGATGGGATGCTGTTCAAGCACCCGACCACAATTAGAACCAAAGACATCTAGTGTGCCGACTGTGAGTATCCAAACCGTGTTCAAGTTCTAGTTTATCGACAGACCCCCCAGCAGGGCAGCGTACAGGGGTCCGGCGTCTCTCACTTCAACGCCGAGGGTGCAGAGCAGGAGCCAGGAAACGAGGAAAAACCTGGATCCGGCCCGGCGCAGCCAAATGATTTACCCTCTTCCTCTTCCTTAGGGTCTATAGCGGGCACGGATGAAAACAGGGAAACGGAGCACGAGGAAACCCCAGGATCCGACCCCGACCAACTAGAGGATTTGCCCTCTTCCCCAGGCTCCGCAGCGCACACGGACGAGAACGAGGAAACGGTTATCACAAGTTCGAAAAAACTCGTTTCTCTACACAGCTGCAAGGATTACTAATGACAAGGTAGGTATCCGGGCAGCAGATGTCGCTCTTGGCCTTGGACGAATTCCCGCTGGGTTTTACAGTGTGGTGTATCATGGTGGCCTTGAATGGAGAACAGAAAACAAACGTTCGTCAGTGAACAACGATGTCGTCGAATGGGGAGGGCCGATCCCAATGTGAGATTCCCTTTCTCCAACTTCCGTCACTCCTAACAGAATTCGCAGACCGTCGGATCCGTCTGCCACCTTTTGCCTTGGGATCTATGCATCCTTTGAATTACAGCCCACCTTGGGTGATGGGGAGGAGTTGCGAAAGTTAACTATCACGGTCGAACAACTACTGGACCGCGGTGCAAAGGACGTTGGTGAGAGGGACAGAATTTTGCACAGGGGTTTGGGTACTGACACTGTGGCAGCGTTTACCTTTCTCCCAAAGGATGAGGACGTTGTATCCCTGTGTTCATCCATTTCGGTGACTGTCAGACGTCGGAAGTGCGGGAGCAGTGATTCATCAACGTCGAGGACCATTGGCCCTCAATGCGTAAGTAAACGATTTATGTCAACACCATCCTCGTTGATCACGGTATGTCATAGTCAGCGACAGAATCCCGATGCGAGCTAGAAAAGGCGACAAACGAAGGCCACAGCGCTCTCTCGCGTTACGGAAAGCACGGGGGAAAATGGGATCTGGACCGTTCGATTGAACAATTTGAGCGTGCGCTCAGTATTTGCCCGGTGGACCATCCTTGTCGTGCGGCTGCTCAATCGAACCTGGCAATGGCCAAATTCATCCACTGTCGAGTCGAGGGCACGGATGCTTTCTTCGAGGTTCCTCTTACCTTGTATCACAATGCACTTGCTGCCCGTCCCGTGGGCCATGTAGACCGGCCATCCACGTTGATTCATCTGGCTGTTGTATATTTCGCGCGACTCGATAAGCGAGGGGATGAAGTTGAGGTAGCACGGGCTGAGACATTGCTGCATGAGGCGATGGAGCTCAGCTCTGTAGAGAGTTACGAACACCTAGCTGCGGCTATCGAGTTCCGACTACACGCCGGTCGTAGAGTGGACCCTGCTCAGGTGGATGGCCGATCACCTCTGGAGCAGGATGCGACTTCACGTTTAACGGATCAGGACCCGCTAATTTCGAGTCACCGGTTGTTGGACCGCTTCAATCAGTTCGGCGATCTAGCCAACCTGCAACAGGCAATCAAAATTCTGGAGGAATTCGTCAGGTCCGCGGCAGTCTGGGATGACCGGTATCGTGAAGGACTAGGGAATCTCTGTGTAGCATTGTTGTATCGATTTCATCGCCTCGGGGAGCTCAGCGACGTCGAGGAAGCAATTTCGAAGCACAGGAATGCTCTTGACCTTATCCCTGATGGTCACCCTGACAAGCCGAACCATCTGAACAACCTCGGCCTCTGCTTCCAATCTCGTTTTGACCGCCTCGGGGAGCTGAGTGACCTCGAGGAAGCCATTTCGAGGCACAGGGATGTTATTCACCTCACCCCTGATGGTCACCCTGACAAACCTACATGTCTGGCCAACCTTGGCTGCTCCCTCCGAGCTCGTTTCGAGCGCCTCGGGGAGCTGAGCGACCTCGAGGAAGCCATTTCGAGGCAGAGGAATGTTATTGACCTCATGCCTGATGGTCACCCTAACAAACCTGTATGTCTGGCCAACCTTGGCTACTCCCTCCGAGCTCGTTTCCGGCGTCTCGGGGAGCTGAGCGATCTCAAGGAAGCAATTTCGTCGCACAGAAATGCTGTTGACCTCACCCCTGATGGTCACCCTGACAAGCCCAGCTATCTGAACGACCTCGGCCTCTGCTTCCGATCTCGTTTCGAGCGCCTCGGGGAGCTAGGTGACCTCGAGGAAGCAATTTCGAGGCACAGTGACGTTATTGACCTCATACCTGATGGTCATTTTAACAAACCTGCATTTCTGGCCAACCTTGGCTACTGCCTCCGAGCCCGTTTCGAGCATCTCGGGGAGCTGAGCGACCTCGAGGAAGCAATTTCGAGGCACAGGGACGCCATTGAACTCATCCCTGATGGTTACCCTAGCAAAGCTGCATGTCTGTCCTCCCTTTGTTACTCCCTCGAAGCTCGTTTCGGGCGCCTTGGGGAGCTGAGCGACCTGGAGGAAGCAATTTCAAGGCAGAGGAATGCTGTTGATCTTATCCCTGATGGACACCCTAACAAACCTTTATATCTGAACGACCTTGGCCTGTGCTTCCAAGCTCGTTTCCAGCACCTCGGGGAGGTGAGCGACCTCGAGGGAGCAATTTCGAGGCATAGGAAGGCTGTTGACCTTATCCCTGATGGTGACCCTAACAAACCTTTATATCTGGTCAGCCTCGGCTACTCCCTCCGAGCTCGTTTCGAGCGCGTCGGGGAGGTGAGCGACATCGAGCAAGCAATTTTGAGGCAGAGGAATGCTGTTGACCTTATCCCTGATGATCACCCTAGGAAACCTGTATATCTGAACAACCTTGGCCACTCCCTCCGATCTCGTTTCGAGCGCGTCGGGGAGCTGAGCGACCTCGAGGAAGCCATTTCGAGGCACAGGGACGCCATTGACCTCATCCCTGATGGACACCCTCACAAACACGCATGTCTGGCTAACCTTGGCCTTTCCCTCCGAACTCGTTTCTGGTGCCTCGGGCAGCTGAGCGACCTCGAGGAAGCAATTTCGAGGCACAGGGATGTTGTTGACCTCACCCCTGATGGTCACCCTGGCAAACCCAGCCTTCTGAATGCCCTCGCCCTCTGCTTCCAAGCTCGTTTCTGTCGCTTCGGGGAGTTGGGTGACCTCGAGGAAGCCATTTCACTATACTCTCATGCTGCTTCCACTTCCATCGGCCCAATTATAGATCGATTTCATGCATCGCTACAATGGATTTCATGCGCTCGTGTTAAACGCCACCACTCCTACCTTCACGCGTATTCTGTTGCCATTGGTCTCCTTCCTCAACTCGCATGGATAGGCCTTTCCCTTACACATCGTTACCAGGAACTCATACGGGGTGCTAATTTGGTGCGGGAGGCGGCAGCAGCAGCTCTGGACTTGGGACTCTCGGAAACTGCTGTGGAGTGGCTCGAGCAAGGACGCTCGATTGTTTGGGGGGAACTGTTTCAGCTCCGCAGTTCTTATGATGAGTTGTCGTCTACTCATCCAGATCATGCCCGTGAACTTCGGGAACTGTCTGCCGCATTAGATCGCGCTGGTACCATTCGCGAAAAATCCTTGTCCTCGCTCCAGCATCCGACAGGCTCTGAGTCCGACCTGCAACAAGAAGTTGACAGACACCGCACACTCGCGATTGAGCGAGATAAACTGTTCCAGGAGATTCGGCGGTTACCTGGCTTCGAGCGATTCCTTCTCCACAAAGAGTTCTCTCAGCTCCGTGTCTCAGCACACTCTGGACCGGTGGTCATACTCAACGCAGCAGACCACCGCTGCGATGCGTTAATTGTTCGTGCCGACGTGGATCTTGTAATTCATGTCCCCCTTCCCAATTTCACTTTCCAGCGTTGCGCGCGTTTTCAGAACACGCTGAAGAATTTGCTCGGTCCCGCCCGTATCAATCGTTGTAACGACTCGGAAAGGGAGGGGAAAAGTTCAACACGGGGCAACGTCAGTTGGGAGTCCCTCTTATTCATCTTGTGGAAGGGCGTCGTCAAACCTGTCCTGGATGCCTTGGATGTCTCAGTACGTGTAATGTATTATGTCACTTGAATTCACAGTCGATTTGTTCATCTGCATCTCCGAACAGACTCCTGGGGACCTATCACGTATTTTTTGGTGTCCGACTGGCCCTTTCGTGTTTCTTCCTATCCATGCAGCTGGTTTATATGGCACCCAGTATTCGCAACCTGGCCACAAAGTATCCGATTTCGTCGTCTCGTCATACGTCCCCACTCTCAGCATTCTTGCTCCGTCTCCTAATCCCGATGCGGCAACTAGCGGCGATCTCCGCCTCCTTGCTGTCCGTCAACCACCCTCTGATGGGCTACTCCAACTTCCAGGTGTAGACACCGAGTTGGAACACATCAAGACGGTAATTGGGAAATTACCTTCAGCACGAACCACCCTCTTGGAGTCGTCTCTCGGAACGGTTGAGGAAGTACTTACCCTGATGAAGGAGACGGACTGGGTCCACTTTGCATGCCACGGAATCCAAGATGCCAGGAATCCAACCGAGAGTGGACTTTGTCTCGCCGATCGACGCCGCTTGAAGCTCACTGACATGATCGCGTTGTCCCGTCCCCATGGTGGGCTTGCCTTTCTCTCCGCATGTCAAACGGCGATGGGTGACGAGAATCTCTCCGACGAGGCCATCCATGTCGCAGCGGGGATGTTGTTTGCGGGTTACGGTGGGGTCATTGGAACGATGTGGTCGATCAGCGATAAGCTCGCGCCTCGTATTGCAAGGGACGTATACGAGCAATTGTTTCGGAATGGTACAGGGCCGGATTATCGGGACGCTGCACGAGCGCTGCACGAAGCTGTTGGGCGCCTTCGAGATAGCAACGCGTCGTTCGTGGAGTGGCTTCCGTTCATCCATGTAGGTCTTTGAATATTCGGGCGACTATATGTACTTGTGTGTCTTTACTCTACTGTATTCCCCGTCGTATGTACACATTGTGACCTCCTTCCCTACCGACAGATTGACCTCAGCACATGTACTTTCGGCACCCCACGAGAACAAGGGGCCACTAGCTGTGAATATTCATCCCGGGAGTCCCACTGGCACCGGATCACGCGGTTCATCACTCACACCGCCGAAAGTGGGTTGGCTGCTTTCCGGCCACGTCTCACACTGGATGCAACTGGTGCCCAAAACGGAACATCGAGAAAGCATCAAGATGTAATACGGCTCGTCTATGAGGTCAAACCGTCGATAAAGCTGCTGGTACGGGGGACGGACCGGACGAATGGTGATGGGTCGTTTGCTAAGTAGTGTTGTTTCGTGCCAGTTGCTGGACGTTGGGTTTGGCGTACAAACTGAGATTGGGGGACACATTTGGTGCAGCATGGACGCATTTATATGATTAGGAGCAATGTACGACGTCCATGCGGAGCACGCCGTGCCAGTGTAGGGAAGGGCGACTCGGAACATGCCGGACTGAGGCGAACATCTCGCCCGGATCAACGTGCGAGATCGATGGGATGTTCCCCACCGACGCGGCTCAGTTCACATGGATTCGCCATCCGGTGATAGCAACCAAGTGGAGCACTAGCTCGACACTTGGACTGATTTGATCCAGATCATAGCTATGCTTGTCGCTGCCTAAAAATAACAATCAGTGTCACACGAGTTTAGTCCACTCGTGTACTGTTCTGAATTGTATATCTACCCTGTCATCTTTACAATCGGCAAAAGCTTCCACTCCTACTCGATGCATCGAGACTCAACTGGTGCTGATCCGGAAGTGACAACGATGATATTCAACTGTTTTCCGGTGGAACTGCACCATCAAATCGTCTCCTTCATGGACCCCGAGGACATTCTTGCGCTACGCAAGGCAATATACAAACTTCCATTGTTTGGACTTCACAGTTAACCTGTCATCTCTTCCCTGTCAGACATCCAAGTACTTTTTCGCGCTCACTCACGAGCCTCGTCTATGGACCACCGTGTACGGCCGCATGCGACACACACACCCTCTCGGTTGTTCCCAGAGCGAATTCGCAGCGCTGGCGCCATGGCAATCTGAATGTCTCCTCGTGAGAGCGTCCAAAACCGAAAAGCTGTTTCAAACGTTCAGAGGACATGTCCAGCACCACATCTTCCCCGATGGACAAACGCGTAAAATAGGTCCCTTGGTTGCGCTCTCATTTTTATCAGAACGCTTCCTTCTCTCCGTGGACAATACGACGGTGGTGTATGTGTGGGACATATCGAAACTCGGGTCGCCTGCAGAGGCGCCAGCTTTTCCGTGTGCGCGTCTGACGCTTGTCGGCTGGGATTTCGTTACCCATAGTATGTCCATCGATTATTCTACCCTCTATGTCGTCCTTGTCAAAGGCGCCAGGTACGTCTTCGCGATGTGAGTAGACTGATGCCTGATAGCCTTGCTTCCAGAGCACACATTTTTTCCCTCTCCTTGCCCTTGAACACGTCGGACACGGACCAACCCATGTCATCCTTCCGCGACGTAACATATTTCGACACAGATTTCAACAGCATCAAGAGTATCGATGTGGATTCGTGTCTCGTTTTGATGCAACTCTCTGAGACTATCATCGTGGTGATAGACTGGCGGACAGATACCCGATCGAGTTTCCCTCTCCATCAAGAAACGACCGAAGCGGTGAGCATCATACCCTCGTCCTGAATCGTGGTGTCATCCTGCATGTCGCATCCCAGTCACCCAGGAATTATATCCTCGCCCTACGCATCTGTGGTCCCTACGTCCTTTGTTTCAGATGGTGGTCCGTCGACGCATACCCTATCCCCCACCAATTCCTAAAGCCGGAACTCGCGACCGAACAACCCTTGCCCGTTCTCCAGCACACCATTCCGGGCGTGGCATTCTCTTCGCGACTCTCGCTCTCTCGCGTATGCCACAGCCGTTCCCCATCCGGCGACGTCTACACCCTCTGCACGCTCGCCGAAAACCTACGCCGGGGGAGGATGGTTTACTACCGAGTCCAGGTGCACACGACGCCCGTGCCTTCGTTGTCTGTCGGACTCGTCGGCGTCGATGGCGCACACGCCGGTTGGCGCATATCCGCGTCGGACTTGGGGCCGTCCGGACGGCGCGGCGCGTGGGCGAGCACGCCCAACCTGAGCGGCGAGCGCCACGTCGTCGCGTTCACCACCTACCCTCGGGCCTCGGACGGTGACGACGGGACGCTCAACGTGCCGCCCGAAACGGAAGTGGAGCCGCGCATGGGAGAGCAGGTCATCGCGGTCGTGTCGTCAAGGTATTCGGGTGGTGAGTGGCGTTTTTTGCTTTTTTGACTGCCGTGCGTTGGATGACGAATGTGTGTTTCAGATGACGTGACCAAGTGTGCGGTGTCGGAATTTACGGGGCGGATTGCGCTGGGGTCGCGGACGGGTGCGATCACGGTGCTCTAGCTGGGTGATGAAGTTTTAGGATATCAAGAACGGGCGGGCGGGCGACCGTGTACGATGATGGTGGACATGTATCGTATGCAATGGATTTGGGGTTCCATGCCAGTGAACACCAGGAGCTTTCCTTTTCCGAGAAAATCCACACACGTATAAACTGTTGCGCAGCTTAGATATAGAGTGTAGCAAATAGATTCGAGAATAGAAGATATGGTGCGATCTCGAGCGAGACGAAATCAAGAGATTACCCAAGGCGGCCCGGGGAGTCTACACTTGGGCGTCGCATGAGTGCGGGGCTGCTGATCGCTCCTGTCCATTTCCAGAACTATTCTGTCCGGTTGCGGAGGCCCGCGGAAATCATGGGAAGACGAGATTCAAGGTGCTTATGGTGTCCATAATCATTCGGTTGGGTGGTCGGCCCTGAGCATTCGAATATTCACCTGCAAGTTCACAGCCGGCGATCATCGGCCGATCTCACAGTACACACCGCATCATCCGGGCCATCGGCCCACTGCCCTTTCGCAAAAGCTCTCAGAAACACACACCTTGCTCTCAACAAGTTATTTACAAACCCCAATGTGTCTGCTTTTCACATACAAAGTGCAGAATTGACGCTGACGCCAACCGCGCGCTGTCCCGAGACGGAGTATCCATTGTCCATCGTGTGTCATTGTCAGTGACTGATCCAGATCTCGACTCGGATGGGAAGGAGGTATTGGAAGGTACAGTGTATTCCTGGTTGGAACTTGAGTTAGTTGAGAAAGGCACAAAACCTATGGAGCTGCAAGTGCCAATAAATTCCCGCGACTTTTTTTAACTGCACGACTTTTTATTAGTCACAGCGCGCGCAATTTTGTAAACTTCATCCGCGCGACTTATTTTTTCACTCAGGTATAGTCTAAGTACACATTGTCAGGTTAATAGATATTACAGAGATCAAAGGAATTAATAGCAGATAGCTAGGCTGTACCACAGGTACGTGCCGAGTGCAACCGTGCTAGCTTGCATACAAACGTGAATGCGTACGCTGTTTCAGCATTCGCATTCGCGTTTGTAGGCGAACGGGTGGAGGACGAGGGAGACGGCAACAACGATGGTACGTGCCAAGTGCAACCGCAATAGCTCGCATACAAACGTGAACGCGAACGCATTTTCAGTGTTCGCGTTCACGTTTGTAGGCGAACAGGTCTGGGTGCGGACGAAGGAGACGGCGACGGCGTGTCGTCATCATCGCGTGGAGTTGGGGATGGGGCGACGGGCGACGGGCGACGGCGACGGTGAGTGAGGGTGGGGGTGAGGTGGACGAGGCGACGGCGCTCGCCGTTCGCATATGCCGTCGTCGTCGTGTGTCAGTGTGGAGGGAAGGACGAGGTGGGTGAGGACGACGGGAGGGCGAGGTGCCGTCGTCATCGCATGTGGAAGGACGGACGAGGTGGGTGAGGGCGAGACGAGGGCGAGGCCTCGTCGTCGCGTGCGGGGGGACAGACGAGGTGGATGAGGATGAGGTGGGGACGAGGTGAGGGCGAGGTGCTGTCACCGTCGCGTGTGGAGGGACGGACGAGGTGGGTGAGGACGAGGGAGAGAGAGAGGGCATGGGCACGTCATCGCGTCGTCGTCCTTGAGTCGTCCTCGCTGGGTGGAGGTGGGAACGAGGCGACGGGTGATACAGTGACAGCAACGGCACTCACACACCGTTCGTATTTGCGTGGCAAGGGCGTGTGGAGGGACGAGGCGAGGGCGAGGGTCGGTGGTGTTGACGAATGACCTATAGGTGTTACTAGTTAGTAGTTTACTAGTAAACTTACTGCCTACCGCGCTGCGAGCCGCGACTTACCAAATCGGGCAACATACCCGCGACGGGTGTACCGGTGTAGGCATGACCCGTACTTGTGGCACAGCCTATTCATAGAGTATATGGCGAAGAAGTGGGCGGGATAGTGTCTTCCTAAGTAATACTGTAGTTTCTCTATGTCTAATCGGAATCGCGTGGACGATATCTAAGTCTGCGGATGATGTATACAAAATTGTGCACGTTACGTCACTAAAAAAAAGTCGCGCGGATGAAGTTTACAAAATTGCGTGCACTGTGACTAATAAAAAGTCGTGCGCTGCAGTTAAAAAAGTCGCGCAGTTAAAAAAAAGTCGCGGGAATTTATTGGCACTTGCAGCTCCATATTCACGAGCTTACTCGGTCGCACCACATTTACTTACATGAGCCTTCTCAGCCAAATACCGTCTGAAAAATCGTACACCCCAACGAAGTTAATAAAGGTAGCGGAATTCCCTGCGAAGGCGGGCGGCTTCCTCGAATGAGATACCTTCCAACCTGGCCGCTTCCTCGATCCGCTCCCGCTGACCGTGAGCTCCTGTTCTTCTCGTTCCATCCGTTTGTTCTCGCGTATCAGCAGTTGTCGCATGACTAGGCACATGCACGTGAACGTACGTTCGACCGAGACAGAGAAACCAGGGATGTGGAAGCGCGGCTTAACTTACCCAGACCCAAGGCGCTCGAGAGCACGAGACAGAAGAGCGCGATGACCATCGACTGGTGGTACTCTGGACCCCAGCTAGTTTTCCATATGTATGTTCCCATCCTGAGGGAGCCAAGTCAGCATCCTCGAGCACGCTACTCTCTCGGACACGAAATGACAGACGCACAGGCCCCCGAGATTTCCCGTTCCGTTGACCAGACCCATGGCCACCGATCTCTTCGCAGGCGGACGTGGAATCGCATTCGAGACCCAATTCAAAATCAGCGCAGTGCCTATTTGAGACGTTTCAGGACCTGAACGGATACATGCTACACATCACACGTGCCACTGAGAGCGGAGGCCATGAGGAAAAGCGAAAAGTATCTTGCACCAGTGGACATGGTCGCTAAAGAAATAATGTACCCGAGGATGGCAACCCACCACCAGGCAGCCATGTGGAAATAACGCTCTCCGGTTCGATCTGTGCGACTCGAAATGAGCAGTCAACTCATATTCGGCTGCGGGTGTTACTTGCCGCAGTGCCACGCATTGATTATACAACATATCGAAGCGAATATCCACGGAGGTCTGTACCGGGATCAATGGGAGGAGGGTCCGAACGAATGTCAGCGTACTCACGCAGCCATCAAGAGGGTATCAGTCGTGTTGTAACCAAGAGTGGCAGTCAAGCTAGGAAGTGAATTTGGTGAGCATTATACATGACAGTACATTGCACTTGTTGGATACTCACGCCGGGAAGAAATTGACGAAACTCAACCCCAAGGTTTGAGAACAGCTCAGGAGCATGAAAATCCAAACCTTGACATCGCGAATAGCGAGCTTGAAGCCATCAAAAATTCTGTAGGAAATAGTCGATCGTCATCCATTTTAGCATCGCAGAAAGGGACCAGGTGAGGAGAAAAGACTACGTCAACTTCTAGATAGGGTGCGCACGTCGCCTCTGAAGAATTCTGATCGGCTTCCCCTACATCTTCTGCCTGTCTCACCTGCACCAAGCGGCGTTCAGCAGGTGACATCCATCGCGTGTTGTGGGGCTGATAACGGAAATAGATCTGTCAATAACAAATGTCGTTGTGCTTTTCGGCACTCACGAGATCCGGGAGAAGCCAACTGGGACAGTCACGGGGAAGTTGATTAGATTCCGAAATATTTTCCTTGACTTGGGGTATGGAGCACGTACATGGCCAGCGGTCCGATGGATATCGTGATGGCGCCCTATGCATAAAACAACGCATCATGTCAGCGGTGCCCAACAAAAGGCCCGGGGAATCAAAGGGCACCTCGATATAAAACAACCTTGGAAATTCACGGTGAGTGGTGGCATCATCGGGAGGAGTCCAACTGCTTACCATCTCCATGCAGAGATCCCGAGTTTTCCTTGCATGTTTCCCAGAATACCAGCTGCTATAAACTGATAAAATAAAATAAAATTTGGGAAACCTCCTGCACAGAAGCCAGACTTCCACTTCCAAATGCGTTGGATACCAATAGACCAACGAACAAGACGGCTGAACGCAGTGCCAGTTCCTATAAAGACAGACATGTGAATGAAGGAAAGAGAAGAAATAGAGGGATAGTGAGCACCCTCTTCGTGTACCATCTCGACAACAGGTACATCGACCCCGGATAAAACGCGGCCTACCAACAGATAATTGAGCCAAATGGTAACAGTAAATTTCTTCAAACAATGTTCATACTTCAGGAAGCCCGATGAATATACGACAAGCCACGATCCCAGCAAAATTTTGCCATAACGCAGGCTGCAATGTAAAAAGACGGTCTTCATATCACGCAGGCGCCGTCAGTCCATCCGGCGCCCGACATTATGTATGACATACAGACCTTGATATATAATCCAGGATCTAGGTGGATTTTAAGCACGATGATACAACAGAGAATACCCTATTGAGACGTACCATGTTGGAGGGGATCTGCGCAGGGGAGTACGATGCATATAGAATGGCAGGAACAGTTTCATATTCGACGTCTATACTAGAGTCAGGTATGAACTTGTGCTAGGCAGGGAACCGGATTACCAGTCAGGCCAAGATCCACCTCTAAACCCTGAAGTCTGGCAGCAGTGACAGCCACACGCTAGACACCCAAGGAACATCCGACCCGTGAATAACACAACCAGGCGGTGAAAAATGGACCAAACTTATGTCGATACAATTCATCAAATAGAGGATGACGATGGTAGGCATCAGCCTCATGTCGAGCTTGCGCACGACATGGCGCTCTGCTGCTTTCCTGTTCTCTTCTTTGAGTAGGACAAAGTCGTCGGGTTCTCCTTGTACCACGACCTTTTCCGTGAAGGACTCGGACTTCTCCCCCGGGCAACATCGTGTAACCTGGAGTCTGGGTGTGTGAGAGACGCTGGCGAAGAGGCTTTTCTAGCCCGCCGAAAGGCCACTACCAGTCCTTATAATATCCATGAACGTGGCGGTGGTGTTCTTGCAGTGCTAGGTGTTTGTGTACTAGTAGGATCTTATTGAGGCCGAGTTCAAGTTACGGCTATGCAAATGGTTGTCGCGGTTCAGTAAAACGCAAGTGAGAATCGATTTGCATTACCGTCGGGCCTTCAGCGCTTCGATCTTTTTCTTTATTTTTTGTCGCTGAATCGCTCTTTGTGTGGCACTGAAAGTATGCGTTGTCAGCCTGAGCGAGTTATCCCTCATCATGCAAAGTTCCTGCCAGTGACCGATCACGTCGGCTCTACTAGTTCGGACTCAGCTGAAATGAAGGGTCGCAATCTCCACGGAAAGACCCTGCATTCTTGTTCCTCATCGACAGTGCTGTTCGACCGTACACGACCAAATCAACACAGAATATTCTCACCAAAGTTCCTTCCCTATCCACCGGCATCTCCCTCAACACTTCCCGTGTATCCCGTGCCGGGCGCGAAATCGCAGGGCGCTCGTTCGCCGAACTCGGGCCAGCGAAGCGTGTCTCAACGCGGACAAGAGTCCAACGCACCGGGAGTGAGTGAGTCGAGTGAGCGGCAGCCGATGAGGTTCGGCTGTACATCTAGTATACATATGATGGGGGGTCCTGAATTACCTTCGAGTCAGCACAGCATCATCTCTGGGGTTGGAATGCAGGCATTTGCTGTGGAAATGTATGGTGAACCAATATGGGCCTACAAAAGTTGACAGACAGGTCTCCCTGGTGGTCGGAACTTGGCAAGGATTTGGAAGAACGCATACAAGCGCTAGCGCATTGCAAATCGATCGGCGTCGCAATCCCACCACGCAAAAATAGTCGCATCAGAACAAGGATTGGGCGCTGAAGGAAGACCACAGCATTGCCTCACCTATTCCTTGAGGTTATAAGTTGTGGAAATGAAGCTGGGCGTTGTCCTCAGTCTCTCCGTCACACACCCCGCAAATACGCCGACTCGATACCCAGCTTGCAGCCAGCTGCCAAAGCACCGTATCATGTCACCACCACAATCGTCTGACAACGACGAATATCAGCCACATTTGGTAATCTCGACGAATGATACCGGTATCTGGAGGCTCGCGTATCTGCCTGATGGACAACGCGTTGCCACTAGCTCTGATGGCGGAACTGTGAAAGTCTGGAATCTGGAAAGCGGGGAGCAAGAAGGAACATCGATGGAACACAAGAACAACATAACCGGTCTTGCTGTGACCCGGGATGGCTCAAAGATCATCAGTAGTTATCACGGTGGAGTGATCAAAGTGTGGAACGTGGAATCGCATCAAGTTATCGAAGAATGGACTCACCCAGGGAGCTACCCCAAAATTGCCATCTCGCCGGATGATCGACTCATTGCGGTTGGTACTATTTGGAGAGTGGGTATTTACACCATGGAAGGAAGACAGGTCAACGAGTCCATCGAGGTCGGCGAGGTTGTTTTGTCCATGTGTTTCTCTCCCGACGGAAAGAAGCTCGCATGCGGCACTCAGGACGACATCCTCGTGTATGCCGTCCAGAGTGGTACACTCATCCTTCGTCCGTTGGGGGGCCACCAAGAATGCGTCTATGATGTGTTGTGGTCACCTGACGGCAGCAGGCTCTTCTCCGGATCGGATGACGGTGGAGCGGAGCGGCCCGCAGGGCCGCGTCGCACCAGCAGCAGGGCAGCAGGAGGGAAGGAGTGCCAGGAGTCCAGGTCGGGAGACGCCGTCGGGAGATGCCGGAGTAGCACAACCGCAATGCACGGTGTAGAGCAGAGGTCTTGTGCAATCTACGAGGATCGATACGGTCAGCGGAGGGCTATCGCCCTCATTCTCTCTCGCAGCCCCATCCTGGCCGGTCCAACGGGAAAATTCGCTATTGGAACTCTGATACAGGAGAACAAATCGGGCATCCGTGGAAAGGTCACACCGGCTGGATATGCTCCCTCTCCCTTTCCCCATATGGATCAATCCTTGCGACTGCGTCCTCTGACTACACCGTTCGCTTCTGGGATGCAACTACTGGTAATCCCATCGGACAACATCTACAACATGATGAACCAGTCCACGCCGTTCGTTTCTCTCCCTGCGGTGAATTTGTGGCATCAGCAGGAAGGTATGAAAAGATATATTTATGGCGAGTACCTCGGTTGAATCCAATCAAGGATTCGGTAACTACGCTGTTCATGGGTGTGTTGGCACTGGTACTTACCCTATTGCAGGCGAGTTCAATCCTTTCTGGAATTGATGATCTTTTCCCGGGTTTTGATCGTTTATATGCGAGTATTTTCTCGATAGGGTCGTCCGTTCAATCGCTCACAGTTCTCTGTAGCCATCTCCCCCAGCTCGTCCCATTGCATCTCATTCCTATTCTACCCCCCTGCCTACGGTGGAACCACAGTCTCATATGTCCACCCTTGGGTATGTTAGTTCACTATACTACAGTACGATGCATCTGATATTGTTTCCGGGTTCAAATAAACTTTTGTTAGTGCAATTTTCCCCCCTCCACAAGATCTCACACCCTATATCTTCAAAGTTGATGATCAGTATGTTGCTGGAGGAGGGTTTGGTGATGTGTATAAATGTTGGTACCGTGACGGTATGCCGAAGGAGGTTCGAGTTCAGTGCACGAGTCATGCAGCCCACTATTTACCTCTCCCCCAGGTTGCAGTAAAGGCATTCCGATTCAGGTTCGCAATAGATGGAAATGGAAATAGATCTGCCAAGGTAGCTCGTCTCGTCCACAAGCAATAAATGCGATCTAAACTGTCTCATAGATGCTCCGTCGAGAGCTCGGAATTTGGAGGAGACTCGATCAAATCAATATCGTTCCGTTCCTGGGAATTGCATATGGGTTTGGAATGCGTGGCGCAATGTCCTTGGTGTCGTTATGGATGCCCAATGAATCTCTCCACCTTTTCTTAGCGAAGCATGACGATAATCTAGGTTTGGGACACCGCCTTCGGTTTGTGCGTCCACCGAACATCTACTACATAGCCGTCCTCTAACCCTGAGTGATAGCTGCTGGATATCGCTAATGGGCTGCACTACTGTGAGTCGCTGTTGTCATTACCAAGGCAGGTACAAATAACACACCGTAGTGCATTCTTTTCCAATCGTCCATGGTGACCTGAACTGCGTGCGTCAAAGTAGAAATTATTTAGTGTCTTCTTTCTCTTACCCGGGGACAGAATAACGTGCTTCTCGATGCAGATTACACTGCGCGCTTAGGCGATTTCGGATACGCTTCGTTGGTGGGGAATATTCCAGAAGCATTGACCTATCTCC
>JBBPQL010000203.1:0-41710 GCA_038092515.1 Boletus subparvulus | reverse complement strand
TCTTATCTTGCGACAGCCCAAAGTACGGCGTAAGAGAATGTGACACCCTTCGACGTGTGATCAAGTGAAATATCGCGTATCGCGGTCCCTAACGAAGTAATGAAACGAACCTGGATCTCAGATGTGTTCAAAACCTGTTCTACGGGGCCGAAAATTGTTCAAGTTGACGTTAGCGTGAGTCTTGACGATGGAGTACGCATCTCCTCTTCAGGGCCCCCAGGAGATCATCGATCAAGCTTGAATCGTTCCGATTTGATACGCTCCAGCCTGTTGATTGTTGGTCGATATAGGAAGTTGGTCCAGGGTAAGTGAGTAACAGTCGACGTGCTAACTTGAAGACGCAGCAGCCCAATCATATCCGAGTGTGCCCGCCGCAGACGACTCGGATCCGGACAGCATGGACTCGGACCTGGACTCAGAATGATCGTGTTCGATTACTGGCTCCGGTGGTCCAAACTCACCGGCAAATTCCAAACAAATGACATTTTGACAGTCAGGGTCTTTTCTAGAATCGATCTTCGAACTCGATACAGCGGTAAAGTGAGCTCAAACTCTTTTTTATACTCGTATCAATAATCGAACTCAGCTCGAGCAAAATTCAGTGGAACACTTCAAAGGAAATTTTCAGGCGTCTTCAACATAGGATGTTACGCATATGGGCTCGAAGATGCCAGTGACTTCAACACGGCGCGTCGGTGATACCAGTGCCCGGGCCACTGCCAGTGGTCATCAATTTTTTTAGTCAGGGAAGCGGAATTCGTCACGGAGCTCCACCATGCAGAAGCCCATTTTCATTAAACGGATTACTATTAAGGACCGGTCGATTCCCACCTCGTGCAACGCAAGGTTGAACACCAGGATATTAATCTGCCACTAAGTTGGTCAGGTTGTGGAGAAGGGATTTCTGCAGTAGTACATCAGTACGCATTGGAAAAGCGTGCTATGGGCTATGGCTTCTGGAAACACAAACCCGCATCTGGGCCAGATGACGAAGTGAGGTGAGCAGCCGTTTCGGAACACGCGGCGGAGTCGTGTATTGGGGCAGCGGTCTCTTATAAGACTGGACCTGGGGTGAGCAAGCCATCACAGACACCACGATCTTACCACCTATGCCCCTCTGCCTTGTTTGCCCCTCCAGCGAAAAGCCTTTTTTCGATGAAATCAGCGAATTGACGAACGTAAGCTGGTTGTTCGTCAGGGGCCATCAAAATCTGACTTTTTGTCCACTTTCTAGCATATTTCGATGGTACATTCGAAAGAACCTCTTAACTCCGTGGGACACCCCCCTCCTCAACCCGTCTCCGCTACCCAATGTTGCATCTGCAACAAGAAGTTCACCACTCCAGGTGGTTTGTCCGCCCATCGGAATGCTAAACGACACTATCCGCCCCGTTCGGCGTCCCCCCGCAGACTCGCAAGCTCCGAGGAACTTGCTCACCCGTCAGAGATTCGCGGAGTCTCTCCATCTTCAACTGCCGTGAACGGCAATGTGATAACCAACAAGTCGGACGTGGCTGAGCAGCGTGTTATACATCGTTGCAACCAGTGCCAAGTAAACTTCGACTCTCTTGCTGAGCTGAAAATGCATCAGTCCTCCCACGGGCAGATCTCATGCTCGAAGTGCAGTTACCTATCCTCCTCCCTCATGGAGTGGAATGACCATTTCAAGCAAGCGCACCAAAAGACTCAGTTGAGCAGTCGTCAGGTGGAGTTCCCTCCCGACGCCACCCTCGCTTCTCGAGCAAGCTCCAGTCCAGCTGTCATTCTCCCGGCGAGTTCTCAGTCCATAAGCAACAAGAGTGTCTCCTCCAACTCGCACGGCAAAGGTCCCGTTGTCTGCGATCTTTGCAAGAAGGAATTTAAAGCTCAGGCGGGCTTGCAAGCCCACACGGCTGCGAAGCATCCTGCGCGGGCGGAGTGCGTTATTTGCCACTTTATCTGCCCCTCAACAGCCGCGCTCGAAGAACACGTCGACACCGTCCACTCGTGTGCTGTATGTCAAGATGGCATCTTGAGAGATGTCCAGACTTTGTCTGATCACATGATCGAGCATTCCCGTCCAATTCTGTGCAAGAGGTGCGGGACACGATACCGGACGGAGGAGGAGCGCACGCTTCACTTCGCTGCCGCAGACAATTACCATCCAGTCTGTGTTGCTTGCCGTCTCGGCTTCGAGGACGATAATGCATTACGCTCCGTAAGTCTCCCGATTTGAAGTTAAATGATCTCCCGATGCTTACTTGGACCCATAAGCATATGGATTTGGTTCATCCCGCTGCTCCAAAGCCAAGCCCAAAGCCGCCATTTTCCGCGGAGCCCGGTGTAGGCGTCCACGCAGCTACAAATCAACCCCGCGGCTTTCAGTGTGACGTTTGCCACGAGGTTTGTTTGTCCCAGACGGAACTCGACGTCCATGTCGTTGCAGTTCATTCGTGCCCCATTTGCCATGATGGTATCTATGTGGATATGGTAGCACTGGAGGAGCACCTGGAGCAGCATCGCTCCCCTTACGCGTGCTACTCATGCGGCTTGGCCTATGCCGAGGAAGATCAACTCTTTGAACATTACAAGGACTCCCCCAGTGATATCCACCCTCACTGTGAGAAATGCCATCTTGGATTCGAGAACAACGACATGTATACCGCCGTAAGTGTCTCACTTGCTTGGGGCTATAGTGAAATCACGAATCAGGATTCGTAGCACGCCGAAGAAGCCCATCCGCGTATCGCTTGTGATGTATGTGAGGGTGAATTTTTCGATCGGGAAGAACTCGCTATCCACTACTCGGGTTCGCGGAAACATCCTAAGTGCGAGAAATGTGGCGTTGGGTTCAGAAACCAATTTGATTATACGGACGTGAGTGATAAGACCTGTCGTTGGTCCCCCCTTGACCTTGGATCGTGCAGCATGGCGCTTCTGCACATCCCGAGTGTCACTGTTACCTATGTCAATGGCACTTTGACACCCAAGATATCTTACAGAATCATATCAAGCACTTTTTCAATCATCCCAAATGCCAAGATTGCAATATCAGGTTTGCTGACGCGGATGCGTACCAATACGTGAGATCTAGAACTTGACATTAATAACCTGGTGATAACCTCACTTTCACCTTGTAGCATATTTTCACCGTCCACAGTCCGCCACACTTTGGTGATCAGGAACGATCCGATATTTCAGCCGTAGAGCCCGATCGCAAGAACAAGGTACTACTTGATGGCCTTCCGAGTCCCTTATTGAGTGCTCGGGCTTTCGACCCTGTTTGGGGCTTCGAGGGTAGTGCGAATCTCCCATATGCGTCATTCATCCCCCTACCTCCCAGTCAGAGTGGTTACTCTAGCCCTACATCTCAAAGGGTAACCGCAGAATCCGGTGACTCGTTGGGGTCGCATTCGCGCAGTTCCACCCTTTCTGTTGAGCAACGTTCTCCTACCGATGGTCACCCGTGGAATGTGACGATCCGATCACTATCTCTGGACACTGACCAAGATCTCAAGGCATCTCCCGAGTTTGATCACTCTCCTTTGTCGACGCTTCCGGCGGTTGGGACACCCCTCATACCCAGCCTTCCGACAGTCCATTCTGGCGACTTCCGCAGCCCGTTCAGCCCACGACCGGAACCACCTCCGTCGCTCTCATTGTCTCAAGGGATTACTATCACCACAGTGACTGCGGCGGAACATGATGACACGGATAGCAATGCTAGTAGCTCCTTTACCCGTTCTCCTCCGTTGATCTCTCCCGTCGTTAAATTACCTGATCCGGGTGCAGTATCCCCGTCATCTACATCGAGTTGGACAATGACAAGCGATACGGATTCTCGAAGATCCTCGCCTCATCACCGTTCTAAGTCCTCGTCCAAGGGGATAAACAGCACGTTTTCCATAGGTCAGACTGCAACATCCGATTATACTGTCCCGCAGTTGAGCTTGCTGGTTCCAAGCTCGACACAATTAACTGGTAGCGCAAGGTTGTGGTCAGATTCCTTCGCGTCGCATACGCAATGTATTGACGTTGTATCCTAGCAACTCGCTGTGCCCCAGTTCTATCTCCCCCGAGTCAGCTGGTATTAGCATCTCCGCGAGCATGACACCAGAGTATCTTCGCGAGGCACGGGCTTATCTATCCTTTACGCACCAGACGCAAGAACTATCGTCCCCTCCAGTACCTCGTAGTCCTGATGTCTCGTCGCCCGTTTTATCTTCCGTGGGACTTGCTATAGGTGAACGAGGACGCCGCCGTGAGGTGCGGTTTGAAGATAATATCATGTCGGAGTCCGCATGGGACAGGCAGTCCGCGTCGAGTGATTCATCTCTCGATCCACCGGTTGCACTCCCTCGACCAGGTTCGGGAAGTTTTAGGACGAACGGTATGTCTTCGTTCTGCCTTTCACGTGTAAATTACCCCTTATAATCTGCAACGCAGGTGTCAGTAAATTACCGCGTTTTTCGGCTCTCAGGCGCCCGACTAGAAAGTGGTCCAATAGCCAGGCAAACCATGTATCCCCCCACACATACAACAGACGGCCGAACGGGACCACTTCACCGTCGGCGTCATACCACTGTAGGTTCTGCTATAGAGATCACTGCGAAGAACCGACGACGACCACATGTGGTCACTTGTTTTGTTACGAGTACGTGTGGCCTTGAATTATTTACCCCCGACCAGTGTTCTGAATTGGGTGCAGGTGCATTTCTACGGCGGTTATGAAAGACGCTCGCTGTCCTGTTTGTGAGGCACCGACGTTGTTGTATTGTTTGTTCCGCATCGATACGTCGGCCTGAACAGGGTGTAGTATTTCGTCCCAAGCCTTACTGTCATATAAGTGTTGCGATGCTTCTGTGGTTTTGATGTATTTACGTGGTTACCAATGCCAGTCCATCATGGAACTCACCTGTCCTCGTGTGGTGGCCAGTAGCAGCAGTGACTCGGAATGACTCAGTGGCGATTCACATGGCTCAGGCAGTTCTCCTGGCATCTGTACCAAGACAATATAGTAGTGCCTATACGGTTTTCTTGGCACCACGTCTGCTTTTCTAAACGAAGCTAGAGTCGGAGGTACACCACATTCGCATTTTTGTTGACGTCTTGCAGCTGGGGGCATCGTTAGGGTGGCGACTCCCTTCAAATACCTCTCTACACATACAGACTCACTACGCTTGAAGGAACCAAATGTTGTGCTTCTAACTCTCAGATAAGAGTAGGTATCAAGATTCAACACGCCCACTCTAGGAATTCGGCGCCGTTAACAGTTCAACGCGCCTGCCAGGATGTTATTCGACACAAGTTATTCCGCCATTTGGAGAGACAACTTGAACACAGTGACACTTGATACTTCGAGGTCAGGAAAAAATCGTTCTGATTACGAGGGGCCGGATCATATCTGCAAAACAGTTTATGACGTAACTACTTGATACTCTTTCGTTGGCCAATCGGAGCTCTTTAAAAGCTGGTATTAAAAAAAAGGCAATCAAGGGTCCTTTGAAAAAGCTTTTTCTCGCAGGATGACTCAGATAATCCCCAGGCCGTCCTAACACACCGTGACTACCCAGTTTACACAAATGATGGTCAAAGTGATAGGTGTAGTACTAGTATATCGAGACGATCGATCACTCATCGAGCTCCACTCCAGTGTTGCAGCCACTGGCAGTCGGATCGCCACGACCCGGCCGCCACGTCTCCTCAACTTTAATCACACATGCGACACCCTGCCAACCACGACACACTCCACAATTGCCAATTCCACGGTCCAGCCCCTGAAGTTCTATATAAATCGAAGCAGGACATTATGTAGTTCTGAATAGTGGAGTTTCCCAGGCTTTCGGTAAACGATCGCGGCGGAGGTTAGAGTGAAACATCTCAGGGGTAGCATATTACGGGAATGATCGAAGTCGTCGAGAGTCTAGGGTAGCAGCGACTTCCAAATAGAGAATAGTGCAAGTACAAAAAAATCACAAAAAGAGGTCCTTCGGAAATGCGAGAGGCAGTTTCCCTTGGACCATGTCATCCGTCTCGAATGCCACGTTATCTGAGAGCTCGTTCTACGTGGGGATCAATCTGCAAAACATCCTATATGGTGAGTCTGATGACGTTCGTGCCGTGCGGTCTCACCGGTCCGCTGCCAGGCATCCAACTGGGCCTCTACTTCAAGACCATCCATGTCTTCCTCTGTCGTAGAAAAGAGCGTCGGAAATCCGACGTGTTCTACGCAGTCTTCAGCAGCGTGATGCTCCTGATAACGATTCGGATAGCCAGCGACGGATTATATGGTGAAAAAATGTGGTTGACAGATCGAAACTATCCGGGCGGGCCTCTTGCGTACGGGGAGGCACACGCGTCAGATGCATACATGATTTGTGGGGCGGCAGTTGTCGTCATTCTACAGCAGATGACCGATGCTCTCATGGTAAGCCCGCTCGGATGATTGTAGGAAAGCAATGTCAACTTGATCGTTTCGTTCCAGTTGTACCGCTGTCGAGTCGTGTGGGACAGTCTTCGTGTCATCGTCGTACCCTCCATGCTGTGGTTAGCTAACTTCGGTGAGCATCGTTCCTTGATTCTTCGTAGCGCTCGGTTGACATCGTGCCAAATCAGCATTGGGGATCTTGGTCGGCTGGGCCACCGCTATGCCAGGCGCCAACTTTTTTAGCATTCCTGGTAAAGTCGGGCTGGCGTATATCACAACCTCGGTCATCCTGAACGCAATGTTGACGGGTATGATCTGGTATCGGTTGGCGTGCCATGCGAGGACAGTAAAGCAATACCACGGAAACGGATACGCGTCATCATATTTCAGCATAGACGCGCTCGTTGTGGAGTCAATGCTACCATACACGCTCTCTGGCATCGCGCTTCTGGTATCGTGTGGGGTAGGGAGTGAGACGGAGATCGCGTTCTCATGTGTGTACACATTGACGATGGTGTGTACTTTCTTGTGGATCTACAAACTGTGCTGACTGGTTCGTAGTGTGTATCGCTACAGATGTTAATCTTGCGTGTGGCGGAGGGAAATGCATGGCAGAAAGACACGATGGACTCTGTGGGCATGTTATCTCCAGAGCATGGAGGCCCGTCGGGCGCAGAACATTCGGATGGGAGCGGAGCGGAGGTAGCATTTCATCTCGAGACGTTACCATCCTGTGTATACACTCCAGAGCACAAGTAATCTATCTCGAACCGTGCGAAAGAGACTTTTGGCTGCACTCTACCAATCATAATGTCTGCTTGTTCTCTGTGTCCCGGTCGTTCCTTCAAGAACGACGAGGCCGTCCAAAGTGTGAGTACTCTCTTTCCGACATCGCCCGTTATGCTCACTCGACCACCCATTCTCCCAGCACTGGAAATCCAAGCACCGACCCAAGGTCAAGTGTCGCTACTGCGACCGCGAACTCAACACAGAGCATGGCCGCCTCGCACACGAGGAGTCGAAGCATTCTAGGTTCCGGTGCAACTATTGTTCCAGCAGCTTTAGGTCTCGAGAAGCTCGCCAGCGTCACGAAGACACAAATCATCACTTCGAGTGCAACCTCTGCGGTACCAGCTTCACGGAGATGGAAGCGCTCCGGCAGCATGACCGAACCACACCACATTTCAAATGCAGCTATTGTACGGACAAACTCTTTACCTGCGCCCTCAAGAGAGCACACGAAGCGTCCTGTGGCTACAACCCCGCCAACAAGCGCCCACCATCGCAAATTAGTTCGTCGTTGTCAAGCAATCCAGAGTCGACGGACATTGTTGAGGAAGAGTTATCAACCTCTGACGATGAAGGGTCAGAGTCACCCGCTTCCCCTTCTCGGTCGCATTCGACAATGGATGAAGGAGAAATGTTTCACTCAACGGGTGCACTTTCTTCTACAGATGCAAATGGCGAGGAAGCCACCATCACGCACCTGCGCACCTGCGCACGTTCCCTCGGGCCTGGCATGTGCTCGATATGTCAACAGACGTCTTCCCCGTCATCGGACACAGACGAGTCTGTCCCAGATGATGCGGAAAGTATCGTCTCCGCTGATGGGAATAACCATGACGATTCTAAGGATCACCGCGTAGTTATGTTCCAGTGTGCACCTTGTCTCGAGTTCTTTGAAACTGAAGAGTCGTTTCGGGATCATGTCTGTGCCCCCCGCACAGCCATGTTACGACCCCATTGCCCAGTATGCTACACTCAGTTCGATGAGGGGTCGTTACTTCAGAAGCATCTGGAAGGTTTTCAGTCGTTCTCGTGTCAGTTCTGTCTGACTCGGTGCTGCTCGAATGAGATGCTGCAAGATCATCTACTCGGTCATCCAACGTGTGGCAAGTGCGGCAAATCCTTTGCGAATGATCTTGCCCTCTGCGCGGTAAGGGTTCTTCGCTCTCGCGACCATTTTCTCGATAAACACTGCTATTTACTGATATTGAATCTGTTCGACAGCATGTGGAGTCTGACCACCCGGTGGTGGTCTGTTGGGATTGCGATGGCATGGTTGTCGACAAGAATAGTCTCGAGTTGCATTACGCGGACTCAGCTTCTGCACATCCAACGTGTGCGTTCTGCGGCGCGGGCACGAGAAATATGGCGGACATGGAAGAGGTTTGTGTGATCGCCATGCCATAAACACCTTTCTTATGTACTATTATCCTTGTAACCTCACGCAGCACGTCAGGCACGCGCACGCCACAAGTGCGGAGATGGAAGACCACCCAAGAGCTGGCAACGTAAATGTCAGTGCGAGATGATAGCTTCGCACCGTGCTAATGCGTTTGTAACTCATCAGGCGAGTCCCGATGCAGAGTCTCCTTTAGCACTGGCAGAAACACAATCCCTCGCAGCGGACCGGGAGGATGTGGCACCACAGCTTTTGGAGGAGTTTGATGGCGCGCCATTGTCATCTGTTGTGGAGATTGGTGGTCCACCGAGTGAACCTGGAGACGAGCTCCATAATAGCCCACTACAGACGGAGTCGTCTCTTTCCTTGTCGCCTCAACCTTCCATGCCTCCCCAAATCGAACTTGTAGATGGGGTAGCCGGGCATTCATCCGTTATCAACAGAGAGGAACTCCTTGATGTTGGCGTACGGCAATATACATTTCTCTCACCAACACCCTCCGAACACGGCAGCGATGCAAGTCGGTTGCAGTTGCAGGCCTCCAAAGTGACCGACACTGCCACAAACAACGATACGCAACCTCCGTCTCCCGTTTCTTCCGTCTCCGCGGGATCGTTCTCTAATCCAAGGTATTACCTCCTCTTACCACCGTAGACACGTTCGGCCGACTGACAAATATTGCTGACCGCACTCGAAGTTCTCCGTCGTCGTCGTCCAGCAATTCGGTCGTGTTTCTTTCGGCCGATGGGATACCCGACTATATCCGAGAAAACCGTGCGGTATTGGTAGCCACCAGCGGGGGTTCCCCCTCGTCGGGCCGCACGCCCCTTCGACTACCGTCTTCGTCGTCCCTCGAATCTCTTAACATGATAGGGTCTCTTACGCGCGAGGCACGCGTACCAACCTCTACCGAGGACGCCACCGCGGCGAGGGGCAGCGTGACGTTTCGCTTGCACTGCCGAATCTGTCTTCGAGATCCTTGTGAGGACATGACGGCGACCATCTGTGGCCATCTCTTTTGTAAAAGGTGCGTCGACGCATTCGTTGCGAGATGTTGCGTATACCAATGGAGACTTTTTTTTCGTAGGTGTATCACGCAGGCCGTCGTCGTAAAGTCAGAATGTCCTGTTTGTGAGAGCGCGACGCTGCTCTATTGCCTCTTCAAGCTGGATCTGTCGGTCTAGGTTCGAGATCACCGCGGTGCGCGTTGGTCTTGTTTGGGTCATCTTGCCTTGTTTTGTGTTGCAAGACGTTTTTTCCGCACGGACTTGTATAGATCGCTCTTGCATCATCACCTGTGCTCGCCATGTGTTATATCTTGTCTGTAACTCAAAAAAAAAGATCGTTATTTTGCATACTACCGGAAAGGTTTGCATAACATGGTATTTACGGGTTGTCACTGGTAGGAACGTCGTATATTCTACGACCGTGCACGAAGTTCAACACAAACAAAGGTTGCCCACATGAATTCCATCGGAGACCGAGTGGATACCTACTACCTGGCTGGATGACCAGCGATAGCCATATCGGCCTGCGAATACTTCTCCGGGGCTCTCGGTTTGTTGAGCTTTGTGTCACTGGCGTCCGCCCAGCAGACTCCCATCCAAGGATCTGTGTGCGTCCCTATCAAGAAAGCACCGCCAACTACTTTACCTCGCGGAATTGCCTCTCGCGTACGGGGAGGCACACGCGTCAGGCGCACACAATGATACATGGTTTGTGGGGCGGCAGCTGTCGTCATTCTACAGCAGATGACCGATGGCCTCTCATGGTAAGCCCGCTCGGATGATTGTAGGAAAGCAATGTCAACTTGACTGTTTCGTTCAAGATGTACGTTGTTGAGTTGTGTGGGACAGCCCTCGTGTCATTGTCGTACCCTCCATGCTGTGATTAGCCGACTGCGATGAACATCGTTCCTTGACTCTTCGTAGTGCTCGTGTCACCACGTGCTAGATCAATCGATCAGCCGTGGGGATCCTGGTCGACTGGGCGACCGCTACGGCCGGCGCCAATTTTTTTTAGCATTCCTTGTAAACTCGGGCTGGCGTATATCACAATCTCGGTCATCCTGAACGCAATGTTGACGTGCATGATCTGGTATCCATGCTAGGACAGTGAAGGAACACCACAGAAATGAACATGCGTCATATTTCAGCATCGACGCGCTCGTAGTGGGGTCCGTGCTACCACCATACACGCAGTCTGGCATCGCGTTTTTGATATCGTGTGGGGTAGTAGGGAGTGAGATGAAGATCGCGTTCTCGTATGCACATTGACGATGGCACGTTGTTTCTTGTGGATCTATAACTGTTCTGAAGGTTGGTTCATAGTGTGTATCGCTGTAGATGTTAATCTTGCGTGTGGCGGAAGGAAATGCATGGCAGAAAGACGCGATGGACTGTGGGCGTGTTATCTCCAGAGTATGGAGACCCGTCGGACGCAGAACATTCGGATGGGAGCGGAACGGAGATAGCATTTCATCTCGAGACATTGCCATCCTGTGTGTATACACTCCAGAGCACAAGTAATCTATCTCGAACCGTGCGAAATGGGCCTTTGTCTTGTCCATGGTGTGTCGGTATTTGAATTTGGAGTCATGACTTCGAAGTCCGATGTGGCTGTGGTGGAATAAGGGCCCTATAATATCGGGGAACGAGAGTTACGAGCCTACCAGCGACAGTCATAATGCCTGCAAGTTGTTCCCTGTGTCCCGGTCGTTCCTTCAAGAACAACAAGGCCCTCCGAGACGTGAGTACTCTCTTTCCCGTTATGCTCACTCGACCACCCATTCTCCCAGCACTGTGAATCCAAGCACCAACTCGGATCCACGTTCAAGTGTCGCTACTGCGGCCGTGTACTCGCGTCAGAGCAAAGTTGCACCGCCCACGAGCAGGCGAAACATTCTAGATTCAAGTGCAACTATTGTGCTCTCACCTTTAGGTCTCGGGCAGTTCAGCTGCAGCACCAGGACACTCAGCACTACTATGAGTGCAGCCTCTGCTGCACGAGCTTCCCGGGGGTGCAAGCGCTCTGGCTGCACCAACGAACCACGCCACATTTCGAATGCAGCTATTGTACTAACGCGCTATTTACCGACGACCTCAGGAAAGCACACGAGGTGTTCTGTGATCACAACCCCGTCAACGAGGAACAGTTGCCACCCGCTTCCCATCCTCGGTCGTCGCATTCGACATTGGACGAAGGAGAAATGTTCTACTCAACGAGTGCACTTTCTTCCACAGATGCAAATGGCGAGGAGGTCACCATCGCCCACCCTTGCACCTGCACACGTTCCCTCGAGCCTGGGATGTGCTCGATATGTCAACAGAAGTTTTCCCCGTCATCGGACACAGATGAACCTGTACCAGATGACGCAGACAGTATCGTCACCGCTGATGGGGATAACCATGACGATTCTAAGGATCACCGCGTCGATATGTTCCAGTGTACACCTTGTCTCGAGTTCTTTGAAACTGAAGAGTCTTTTTGGGATCATGCCTGTGCCCCCCGCACAGCCATGTTGCGATCCCATTGCCCGGTATGCTACACTCAGTTCGATGACGGATCGTTACTTCAGAAGCATCTGGAAGGTTTTCAGTCGTTCTCGTGTCAGTTCTGTCTGACTTGGTACTGCTCGGATGAGATGCTGCAGGATCATCTACTCGGTCATCCGATGTGTGGCAAGTGCGGCAAATCCTTTACTGATGATCTTACCCTCTGCGCGGTAAGGACCTTTCATTCTCACGACCATTTTATTCATAAGCACTGCCATTCACTGATATTGAATCTGTTCGACAGCATTTGGAGTCGGACCACCCGGTCGTGGTCTGTTGGAATTGCGATGGCATGATTATCGACAAGAACAGTCTCGAGTTGCATTACGCCGACTCAGCTTCTGCACATCCAACGTGTGCGTTCTGCGGCGTGGGCACGAGAAATATGGCGGACATGGACGAGGTTTGTGTGATCGCCATGCCATACACACCTTCCTTATAGTAACCTTATAACTTCACGCAGCACGTCAGGTACGCGCACGCCACAAGTGCCAAGATGGACGACCAACCAAGAGCTGGCAACGTAAATGTCACTGCGAGATGATAGCTTCGTACCGTGCTAACGCGTTTTGTGACTCATCAGGCGAGTTCGGATGAAGAGTCTGACACGCAATCCCCCGGAGCGGACCGGGAGGATGTGGCCCGACAACTTTTGGAGGAGTTTGATGGCGCGCCATTGTCATCTATTGTGGAGATTGGTGGTCCACCAAGTGGACCTGGCGATCAGCTTCACAGTAGCCCACTACAGACGGAGTCGCCTCTTTCCTTGTCGCCTCAACCATCCATGCCTCCTCAGGTCGAACTTTTAGATGAGGTAGCCGGAAATCCATTCGCTATCAACAGAGAGGAACCCCCGGATGTTGTACGCCAATATGCATCACCTTCACTAACACCCTCCGAACACGGCAGCGACGCCAGTCGGTTGCAGTTGCAGGCTTCCGAAGTGACCGACACTGCCACAAACAACGATTCCCGACCTCCGTCTCCCGTTTCTTCTGTTGCCGCGGGATCGTTCTCTATTCCAAGGTTTCACCTCCTTTCACCATGGTATGCATGTTCGACCGACTGACTCCGCTGACAGCACCCGAAGTTCTCCGGCGTCTTCGTCCAACAATTCAGTCGTGTTTATTCGGGCCGATGGGATACCCGACCGCGCAGTAGCCACGAGTGCGGGTTCCCCCTCGTCGGGCCGCACGCCCCTTCGACTACCGTCTTCGTCGTCCCTCGAATCTCTTGACATGATAGGGCCTTTTACGTGCGAGGCACGCGTGCCAGCCTCTACCGAGAACGCCGCCGCGGCGAGGACGGGCAGCGTGACGTATCGCTTGCACTGCCGAATCTGTCTTCGAGATCCTTGTGAGGACATGACGGCGACCATCTGTGGCCATCTCTTTTGTAAAAGGTGCGTCAACGCGCTCGTTGCGAGATGTTACGTATACGAACGGAGACCTTTCTGTTTTTCGTAGGTGTATCACGCAGGCCGTCGTTGCCAAGTCGGAATGTCCTGTTTGTGAGAGCGCGACGCTGCTCTATTGCCTCTTCAAGCTGGATCTGTTAGTCTAGGTTTGAGATTGCCGCGGTGCGCGTTGGTCTTGTTTTAGACAAGACGTTTTTTCCGCACGGACTACAGATCGCTCTTGTATTATCCTGTGCTCGACATCTTGTCTGTAACTCAAAAATTTGATTGTTAATTTGCATACTACTGGACAGGTTGCATAACGTGAAGCATGGGCATCTGGTATTTACGGGTTGTCGCTGGTAAGAATGTCGTGATATTCTACTGTGAGCGATCGTGTACGAACTTTTGCACACACATTGTTACCCACATGAATTCCATCGGAAACCTATGGCCTGGCTGGATGACCAGGACAGTCATATCGGCCGGCGGATCCTTCTCCGACGGGCTCTCGGTCTCTCGGGCGGCTTCTTGAGCTTCGCGCCGCTGGCATTTGCGCGCTCCGTTGGCAGACTCCTGTCCAAGGATCTGTGTGCGTCCCTATCAAAGAAGCGAGATGTTAACCGTGATGCTCGAGAGAGCAACGCTGGCTACTTTACCTTTCGGAATTTATAATACACGAGTACGACGATGACGGCCAGCCAGTAAAACACATATGCCAGCACGCTACCCACTGTCGATGCAATCAATAACGTGAACAACGAGGAACGAACGGTGGAGCCTTACGTGTCGCGCTGTTTTGCCAACCGATGAAGAGGACCCATCTGCTGGTTTTCGCGTCGGGGTCGCGCTCTGCGAAAAGAAAGACGTGAGAGACATGTGTGGGACGTCGAGGATACGCGTACGTCGGTCGTTGAACGCGTTTTGGAGGTTCGTACGCCACTTGCGGACATTGTCCATTTTAAGCATGACAGAAGCGATCAACTGGAACATGCCTATTAGAGGACGTGTGAGGGCAGCTACGACAGGGCGGAGGAAGGCGTGCCTTCCTATAATAGTTCCCAGTTTGACCAGAGATTTTTGGCCTGGCGACGGCGAGCACCAAGGCGAGCAGGGCACAGAGAATGACCTGAAAAACATGTCGAGGGAAGATAGCGGTGACGACTGGTGCGTACCTGTAGCCTGAGCTTTCTGAGGACGCGGGGAGAGACGGTGGAGGGACTGCATTCGGGGTCGACAGGTGCGGTGACGGTGCTGGTGTTGCTGTGGTCGGAGAGCTACAGGGCCGTTGTGGGGATCGGTTCTAGACAGCCTTCGTATTATCATCGTACCCTCTATGCTGTGGTTAGCCAACTGCGGTAAGCATCGTTCCTTGACTCTTCGTAGTGCTCGTTTCAGCCCGTGCAAAATCAGCCTTACGGATCCTGGTCGGCAGGGCCGCCGCGACGTCCGGCGCCAAATTTTCTTAGCATTCCTGGTACTCGGTCTGGCGTATGTCACAATCTCGGTCATGCTGAACGCAATGTTGATGTGCATGATCTGGTGTCGATCGGTGTGCCATGGGAGGACAGTAATGGAATACTTACCACGGAAACGTGCATGCATCATATTTCAGCATAGACGCGCTCGTTGTAGAATCCATGCTGCCATACACGCTCTCTGGCATCGCGTTTTTGGTATCGTGTGGGGTAGGGAGTGAGACGGAAATCGCGTTGTCGTATGTGTACACGTTGATGATGGTATGTTCTTTTTGTGGATCTACAAACCTGTGCTGACTGACCGGACGGGCCCGTCGCGCGCAGAACACTCGGATGGGAGCGGAGGGGGTAGCATTTCATCTCGAGACGCTGCCATCCTGTGTATATCAGAGGACAAGTCCCTCCTTGAGCGAAACTTTATCGGAATTTTGCGCCCAACTTCGAAGTCCGATGTGGCTGTGTTGGAATAAGGGCCCCCTATGTATAATGTCGGGGAACGAGACTACCAACGACAGTCATAATGCCCGCAAGTTGTTACCTGTGTCCCCGTCGTTCCTTCAAGAGCGACGAGGCCGTCCGAAATGTGAGTACTCTCTTTCTGACATCGTCCGTTATGCTCACTCGACCACCCATTCTCCCAGCACTGGGAATTCAAGCACCGAAACATGTTCAAGTGTCGCTACTGCGACCGTGGACTCATGACACAACAAGGCCGTGACGCGCACGAGCAAGAGAAACATCCTAGGTTCAAGTACAACCATTGTGTCCTCACCTTTAGGCCTCGAGAAGCTCGGGAGCACCACTTCGAGTGCAACCTCTGCGATACCGGCTTCACGGAGGTGCAAGCACTCTGGAAGCACCAACGAACCACGCCACATTTCGAATGCAGCTATTGTACCAACAAGCTCTTTACCAACGCCCTCAGGAAAGCACACCAGGTGTCCTGTGATTACAACCCCGCCAACGAGGAAGAGTTGTCAACCTCTGACGCTGAAGGGTCAGAGTCACCCGTTTCCCCTTCTCGGTCGTCGCATTCGACATTGAACGAAGGAGAAACGTTTCACTCAACGAGTGCACTTTCTTCTACAGAGACAAATGGCGAGGGGGACACTGTCACACACCCTCGCACCTGCACACGTTCGTTCGGGCCTGGCATGTGCTCGATATGTCAACAGACGTCTTCCCTGTCATCGAGCACAGACGAGCCTGTCCCAGATGACGCGGAGAAGATCGTCGCCGCGGATGGGAACAACCAGGACGATTCTAAGGATCACCGCGTCGTTATGTTCCAATGTACACCTTGTCTCGAGTTCTTTGAAACTGAAGAGTCTTTTCGGGATCACGTCTGTGCCCCCCTCACAGCCATGTTACGACCCCATTGCCCGGTATGCTACACTCAGTTCGTTGACGGGTCGTTACTTCAGAAGCATCTAGAAGGTCTTCAGTCGTTCTCGTGTCAGTTCTGTCTGGCTCGGCACTGCTCGGATGAGATGCTCCAAGATCATCTACTCGGTCATCCGATGTGTGGCAAGTGCGGCAAATCCTTTGTGGATGATCTTGCCCTCTGTGCCGTAAGGACTCTTCGTTCTCGCGACCATTTTGATAAATGCTACCATTCACTGATATCGAATCTATTCGTCAGCATGTGGAGTCTGACCACCCGGTGGTGGTCTGTTGCGATTGCGATGGCATGGCTATCGACAAGAACAGTCTCGAGTTGCATTACGCGGACTCAGTTTCCGCACATCCAACGTGTGCGTTCTGCGGCGTGGGCACGAAAGATTTGGCCGACATGGACGAGGTTTGTGCGATCGTTATGCCATAAACACCTTTCTTAAGTACTATTATCCTTGTAACCTCACGCAGCACGTCAGGCACGCGCACGCCACAAGTGCGGAGATGGAAGGCCACCCAAGAGCTGGCAACCTAAATGTCAGTGCGAGATGATAGCTTGGCACCGTGCTAACACGTTTTGTGACTCGTCAGGCGAGTTCGGATGAAGAGTCTCCTTCAGCACTGGCAGAGGCGCAATCCCGCGGAGCGGACCGGGAGGATGTGGCACCACAACTTTTGGAGGAGCCCGATCGCGCACCATTGTCATCTATTGTGGAGATTGGTGGTCCACCAAATGGACCTGGCGACGAGCTCCACAGTAGTCCACTACAGACGGAGTCGTCTCTTTCCTCGTCGCCTCAACCATCCATGCCCCCCCAGGTCGAACTTTTAAATGAGGTAACCGGGAATCCATCCGTCATCGACGGAGAGGAACCCCCGGATGTCGGCCTACGCCAACATGCATCTCCTTCACCAACACCCTCCGAACACGGCAGCGACGCGAGTCGGTTGCATTTGCAGGTCTCCACAGTGACCGACGCTGCTGCTACAGACAACGATACCCGACCTCCATATCCCGTTTCTTCCGTTTCCGCGGGATCGTTCTCTAATCCAAGGTATTACCTCCTCTCACCATCGTAGACACGACTGACTCCGCTGACTCTTCGACCAGCAATTCGGTCGTGTTTGTTTCGGCCAATGGGATACCCGACTATATGCGAAAAAACCGTGCGGTATTGGGAGCGGGTTCCTCCTCATTGGGCCGCACCCCCCTTCGACTGTCGTCCTCGTCGTCCCTCGAATCTCTTGGCATGACAGGACCTCTTACGCGTGAGGCGCGCGTGCCGACCTCTACCGGGGACGCCACCGCGGCGAGCACCGTGACGGGCAGCGTGACGTATCGCTTACACTGCCGAATCTGTCTTCGGGATCCTTGTGAGGACATGACGGCGACCATCTGTGGCCATCTCTTTTGTAAAAGGTGCGTCGACGCGCTCGTTGCAAGATGTTGCATTGCGAACGGAGACCTTACCTTGTTTCGTAGGTGCATCACGCAGGCCGTCGTTGCAAAGTTGGAATGTCCTGTTTGTGAGAGCGCGACGCTGCTCTATTGCCTCTTCAAGCTGGATCTGTCGGTCTAGGTTAGGTTCGAGATCGCCGCAGTGCGCGTCGGTCTTGTTTTGGTCATCTTGCCTTGTGCTGTCTTGCAAGACGTTTTTTCCGCACGGGCTCGTATGGATCGCTTTTGTATAATCACCTGTGCTCACCATGTGTTGTATCTTGTCTGTAACTCAAAAAATATGATTGTTATCTTGGATACTACTGGACAAGTTGCATAATGTGCCTGGTATTTACGGATTGTCACTGGTAAGAACATCGTGATATTGATATTCTATTGTCGGCGACCGTGCATGAACTTTTGCGCAAACATTGTCGCCCACATAAATTCCATCGGGACCGAGCGGATACCTATGACCTGGCTGGATGATCAGCGACAGCCATATCGGCCTGCGGATACTCTCCGACGGGCTCTGGGTTTCTTGGCCTTTGCGTCGCTGGCGTCTGCGCTTTCCGCTGGCAGACTTCCATCCTGTGCGTCCCTATCAAAGAAGTGAGATGTTAACCGTGATGCTCGAGAAAGCAACGCCAGCTACTTTACCTCTCAGAATTGCCCCTCGCGTACGGGGAGGCACACGCATACATGGATTTGGGGGCGGCAGTTGTCGTCATTCTACACCAGTTGACCGATGCTCTCATGGTAAGTGTGCTCGGATGAATTTGAATGTAGGAAAGCAATGTCAACTTGACCGTTTCGCTCTAGATGTACCGTCGTCG
The DNA here is from genome assembly GCA_038092515.1 of Boletus subparvulus. NCBI lineage: Eukaryota > Fungi > Basidiomycota > Agaricomycetes > Boletales > Boletaceae > Boletus > Boletus subparvulus. Next base: position 23,022 of record JBBPQL010000203.1, on the reverse strand, counting down.
AGTCGTGTGGGACAAACTTCGTGTCATTGTCGTACCCTCCATGCTGTGGTTAGCCGACTGCAGTGAGCATCGTTCCTTGACTCTTCGTAGTGCTCGTGTCACCCCGTGCCAGATCAGCCTTGGGGATCCTGGTCGACTGGGCCGCCGCTACGCCCGGCGCCAATTTTTTTTAGCATTCCTTGTAAACTCGGGCTGGCGTATACCACAATCCCAGTCATCCTGAACGAGATGTTGACGGGTATGATCTGGTATCGGTTGGTGTGCCATGCGAAGACAGTAGAGGAACACCACGGAAACGAACATGCGTCATCATATTTCAGCATCGACGCGCTCGTTGTGGAGTCCATACTACCACACACGCTCTCTGGCCTCGCGTTCTTGAATTTGGTATCGTGTGGGGTAGGATGGGAGCGGAGCGGAGGTAGCATTTCATCTACGTTGCCATCCTGTGTATACCTTCCAGAGTACAAGTCAGGTTATCTCGAACTGTGCGAAAGAGACCTTGCACTCTACCAGCGACAAAATCTTGGTCCATATCCTAGGTGGTACCCGAGTCGGTGTTTGGGTCAAAATGCGCGTCAAAACAAGTACACCAAACAGTCACTATGTATCTACCCTTCCACGTGGTCGATCTACCCCCTGCCCTGCTATACGCAGTGCCCCAGAAGTTTACCATGGCTTCGAAATCCGATGTGGCTGTGGTGGGATAAGGGCGTGTAATGTCGGGGAACGAGAGTTACGAGCCTACCAGCAACAGTCATAATGCCTGCAAGTTGTTCCCTGTGTCCCGGTCGTTCCTTCAAGAACAAGAAGGCCGTACGAGCCGTGAGTGCTCTCTTTCCGACATCGCCCGTTATGCTCACTCGGCCACCCATTCTCCCAGCACTGGAAATGCAAGCACCAGCCCAAGGTCAAGTGTCGCTACTGCGACCGCGAACTTAGCACAGAGCAAGGCCGCATTACGCACGAGGAGGTGAAACATCCTAGGTTCAAGTGCAACTATTGTGCCCTCACCTTTAGGTCTCGGGCAGTTCGGTTGCAGCACCAGGACGCTCAGCACTGCTTCGAGTGCAACTGCGGTACGAGCTTCACGGAGGTGCAAGAGCTCTGGCTGCACCAACGAACCACGCCCCATTTCGAATGCAGCTATTGTACCAACAAGCTCTTTACCAGCGACCTCAGGCAAGCCCACGAGGCGTGCTGTGATTACAACCCCGCCAACGAGGGGGAGTTGCCACCTGCTTTCCCTTCTCGGTCGTCGCATTCGACATTGGACGAAGGAGAAATGTTTCACTCAACGAGTGCACTTTCTTCTACACATACAAACGGCGAGGAGGCCACCATCACGCACCCTTGCACCTGCGCACGTTCCCTCGGGCCTGGCATGTGCTCGATATGTCAGCAGACGTCTTCCCCGTCATCGGACACAGACGAGTCTGTCCCAGATGACGAGGAAAGTATCGTCTCCGCTGATGGGAATAACCAGGACGATTCTAAGGATCACCGCGTCGTTATGTTCCAGTGTGCACCTTGTTTCGAGTTCTTTGAAACTGAAGAGTCATTTCGGGATCATGTCTGTGCCCCCCTCACAGCCATGTTACGACCCCATTGCCCAGTATGCTACACTCAGTTCGATGAGGGGTCGTTACTTCAGAAGCATCTGGAAGGTCTTCAGTCGTTCTCGTGTCAGTTCTGTCTGACTCGGCACTGCTCGGATGAGATGCTGCAAGATCATCTACTCGGTCATCCGACGTGTGGCAAGTGCGGCAAATCCTTTGCTGATGATCTTACCCTCTGCGCGGTAAGGACCCTTCATTCTCACGACCCTTTTATTGATAAGCCTGAATCTGTTCGTCAGCATGTGGAGTCGGACCACCGGGTCGTGGTCTGTTGGGATTGCGATGGCATGGTTGTCGACAAGAATAGTCTCGAGTTGCATTACGCGGACTCAGCTTCTGCACATCCAACGTGTGCGTTCTGCGGCGTGGGCACGAGAAATATGGCGAACATGAACGAGGTTTGTGTGATCGCCATGCCATAATCACATTCCTTACAGTATCCACGCAGCACGTTAGGTACGCGCACGCCACAAGTGTCAAGATGGAAGACCGCCCAAGAGCTGGGAACGTAAATGTCAGTGCGAGATGATAGCTTGGCAGCGTGCTAACGCGTTTTGTGACATCAGGCATTTCCGGATGAAGAGTCTCCTTTAGCACTGGCAGAAACACGATCCCCCGGAGTGGACTGGGAGGATGCGGCCGGACAACTTTTGGAGAAGTTTGATGGCTCGCCATTGTTATCTGTTGTGGAGATTGGTGGTCCACCAAGTGGACCTAGCGATAAGCTTCACAGTAGCCCACTACTACAGACGGAGTCGTCTCTTTCCTTGTCGACCCAACCATCCATGCCTGCCCAGGTTGAACATGTAGTTGAGGTAACCGGTAATCCCTCCGTCATCAACGGTGTTGGCGTACGCCAATATACATCTCCCTCACCAACACCCTCCGAACACGGCAGTGATGCAAGTCGGTTGCAGTTGCAGGTGACTGACACTGCCACCAACAACGACACCCGACTTCCGTCTACTGTTTCTTCCGTTTCCGCCGGATCGTTCTCTAGTCCAAGGTATTACCTTGCTCTCACCATGGTATACATGTTCGGCCGACTCACTCCGTTGACAGCACCCGGAGTTCTCCGCCGTATTCGTCCAGCAATTTGGTCGTGTATGTTTCGGCCGATAGGATAGCCGACTATAGCCGAGACAATCGTGCGGTATTAGTAGCCACGAGTTCGGGTTCCCCCTCGTCGGGCCGCACGCCCCTCCGACCGTCTTCGTCGTCCCTCGAATCTCTTGACATGACAGGGCCTCTTACGCGCGAGGCACGCGTAGCCTCTGCCGAGGATGCCACCGCGGCAAGGACGGGCAGCGTGACGTATCGCTTGCACTGCAGAATCTGTCTTCAGGATCCTTGTGAGGACATGACGGCGACCATCTGTGGCCATCTCTTTTGTAAAAGGTGCGTCGACGCGCTCGTTGCGAGATGTCACGTATACGAACGGAGACTTTTTTCGTAGGTGTATCACGCGGGCCGTCGTTGCCAAGTCGGAATGTCCAGTTTGTGAGAGCGCGACGCTGCTCTATTGCCTTTTCAAGCTGGATCTCTCGGTCTAGGTTCGAGATCGCCGCGTTAGTCTCGTTTTGGTCATCTTGCTTTGTTTTGTGTTGCAAGACGTTTTTTTTTTCGCAGACTCGTATAGACCGCTCTTGTATCATCACCTGTGCTCGCCATATGTTGTATCTTGTCTGTGATTTAAGATTTTGATTGTTATTTTGCATACTACTGGACAGGTTGCATAACGTGAAGCATTGGCATTTACGGGTTGTCACTGGTAAGAATATCGTGATATTGATATTTTACTGTGGGCCAAGGTCTAGGCAGCGACCGTGCACGAACTTTTGCGCAAATATTGTCGCCAACAGGAATGTCATCAGGGATCGGCCTATGACCTGGTTGGACTGTCTGCTTGGTCAGCCATCTGGGCCTGCGGATCCTTCTCCGGCGGGGTCTCGGTCTCTCGGGCGGCTTCTTGAGCTTCGCGCCGCTGGCGTTTGCGCGCTCCGTTGGCAGACTCGCGTCCAAGGATCTGCGTGCGTCCCTATCAAAGAAGCAAGATGTTAATCGTGATGCTCGAGAGAGCAACACTGGCTACTTTACCTCTCGGAATTTATAATACACGAGCACGACGATGACGGCCAGCCAGTAAAACACGTACGCCAGCACGCTACCCACTGGCAGTGCAGTCAACAACGTGAAACCGAGGAACGAACGGTGGAGCCTTACGCGTCGCGCTGTTTTCCCAACCAAAGAGGGCGTTGAAGACGGACCAGCTGCCCGTGGAAGCAGCACAACAGTTGAGGTGCCAAACGTTGCCCCGGACGTCGTACGACCCAGGGCCGGTTCCACCAGCATCGTCGGAGGCAGCACCGATGAGCTCGATGAACGCGCTGTCCTGGAATGACCAAATGGCTTTCGAGAAGAGGCCGGCACCAATGAGTAAGAGGAGATTCGTCATGCAGACGAGGAATATTTTGAATGCTGTCAAGGATTTGAGGTGTTAATGGGGGGAGTTGGGAGGGGACGACGAGATACTTGCTTGTTCGGCTGGCGAATTGGTACACGACGGCGCCGCATGCAAGGCCACTGACGATGCCGACGATGGTGGGAATGGGTATAGAAGTAGCAGGCTCTGCGAGTGCAACGCCCCCGACGAAGACGACTGCTTCCAGACCTGTTGGAGTGGTCAGCGAGGGGACCACGAAGGGGGGGGGGTGGACGTACCCTCGCGGAGAACGGTGACCATGGGGAGGATGAAGAGGATCCATCTGCTGGTTTTCGCGCCGGGGTCGCGCTCTGAGAAAAGACGTGAGAGACATGTGTGGGACGTCGAGAATACGCGTACTTTGGTCGCTGAACGCGTTTTGGAGCTTTATACGCCACTCAGTGCGGGCATTGTCCATTTTGAGCATGGTAACTCCCATGACGAAGATCATGACGGAAGCGATCAACTGAAATATGCCTATTAAAGGACGTGTCAAGGCATTTACGACGGGATGGGGCAAGGAATGCGTACCTTCCCATAATAGTTCCGAGTTTGACCAGAGATTTGTGGCCTGGGTGAACCAAATGGCGATGAACGCACCGCCAATAGCGACAGCGATCAGTAAGCCGAGTAGGGCACCGAGAATGACCTGGAAAATACGTCGAGAAAAGATGGCGGCGGTGACGACGGGTGCATACCTGTAGCCTGAGCTTTCTGAGGACGCGGGGAGAGACGGTGGTGGGATTGGACTCGGGGTCGACAGGTGCGGTGACGGTGCTGGTGTTGCTGTGGTCGGGGAGAGCTGGAAGGCCTTTGTGGAGAATCTGTTCTACAAGACTGAGGAGGACGGAGACGACGAGGGCAGCCTCGAGTGCCTCGCGGAAGACCACGAAGAAGATGGTGGGAGAGAAGAGATTTTGGGCCATAACTGTGTCCCTGCTTCATCATGGTGCTCCTTTATCTGATAAAATTTCATTCCGCTTATGGTGCCTGTGTCATATCTGATAATATTATGACACCGTGCCTGGTCTTATCAGATAACATAAAAGGCCGGCTCCATCACCGTGCATAACGCATCATGTTCCGCCCACTCTTCTCCCTCGTCGCCCTGGCCACCCTCGCCCTGGCTGGCGTACAGGAACTATGGTGGAACGTCACCTATGTTGAAAACGCAGATCCCGACGGCCTCTTTCCCCGTCGTGTCATTGGTGTCAATGATACATGGCCGTGCGCGATCTCACCTCTCCGCGTGACCTGACGTGACCTCCCCCCACAGACCGCCCCCTCTCGCCGTCAACACATCCGACTCCCTCCTCCTCCACGTGACCAACTCCCTCGACGCGCCAACGTCCCTCCACCACCATGGCATGTTCTTCAACGCGACCAGCTGGATGGACGGCGCCGTCTCCGTCACTCAGTGGTATGCTGCACATTCTGCCTCCGGTTCGTCCACCTCATGCCATCCATAGTGGCATCCCCCCCGGTCAGACGTTTGACTACCTCGTCCCAATTAACTCCTCTGGCCAACACGGCACCTTCTGGGCTCACGCCCATGCAAGCGTGGGCGCATTTCCTAACCGTTCTCTGGCCGCACTAACTTCGTTCAGGGTCAATATGTCGACGGCTTTCGTACTCCCCTCCTTCTGCATCCCGCGAACGAATCATACCAGTACGATGAAGAATTCACTGTCATTCTCGGCGATTGGTATCATGAAGAACACGCCGTGTTGTTGCAAAGCTTCATTAGTATTGCCAATCCATTCGGCCTCGAACCTTTGCCAGGTAGACTTCATCATCATTACTCCGCAATTTTTTCACATGCGCCATTGTTTAGATGCCGGCTTGATATACTTTGCCCAGAGCTCGTCCTACTTGCCTCCCATCGCAGGAAGCTCTCCAGCGCCGGTGACTTCTGCAGTAGGATTCAACGAGAATGCAACCCTGCCGTTTGTTCCAGGCCGCACCTATCGGCTGAGAATTATCAACACGGCGGCGTTCGTCTCATTCTACTTCTGGATCGACGGTCATGAGATGCGCGTCATCGAAGCCGACGGTGTAAGTCTGCCATATCGCTACCTGAAACGACATTTGTGAAGCTCACTAACATCGTTCGTATAGACAGACGTACAGGAATATCCGACAGACTTGCTGAGTGTCTCTGTTGCACAACGCTACTCCGTACTCGTTCAGGCCCGGAACGATTCATCTTCCAACTGGATGATCCATGCTAACATGGACACCACAATGTTCGACAAAGTTCCCCCGACACTGCAAATAAGTCTGTACCGCTCTCAGTTTATTCGCATCCATCGACTGAGATGCACCCAAATAGATCTTACCTCTTCGATCACATATGCCGATGGGCAAAGCATCACTGACCTAGGACCTATACAAGACTATTTCATGACTAACGATACCGCACTGGTCCCGGTTGACCCAGTCCCCCAACCTGTAGCTTCACAGACCGTTGAGTTGGAAGTCGTGTTCCAAACCATGGATGATGGCACGAACCACGCAATGCTCAACGGTTATGTCTACAACTCTCCGATCGTTCCCGCAATCATGTCCGTTCTCACTCTCGGTGACAATGCAACAACCCAGGAAGCATACGGACCGTATAGCATCATGCTTAATCATCTCGATGTTGTCGACATCGTCGTCAAGAATGCAGACACGGGATCACATCCATTGTGCGGTGGCATTTTTTCCGACTGAGTCGCAGTTTCGTTGCTGACCCCTATGCTTCAGCCACTTACACGGTCACAAGTTCCAGATCGTCAATCGCGCCGAACAGTACAACTCGACGGATCCTACATTGAACCCTCCGCTCATCGAGGGCCAAGCTAATCCAATGCGCCGTGACACCATTACCGTTCCAGGTGGCTCGTCCGCCACGCTTCGGATTGTTGCGGATAATCCTGGGGCATGGCTTTTCCACTGTACGTTGCTCTGATCACGCTCGTGACATAGCTAACCACTCTCGGTCAGGTCACATCGAATGGCATTTGGAATCTGGTCTTGCAGTCCAGTTCATCGAGGCACCCCTCCAGGCCCAGGAGCGAGCTGTGGGACAATTTCCATCATTCCTATATGATCAGTGTGCAGCGCTAGGTGTTCCTCAATCAGGAAACGCCGCTGGACACGCGTCTGCGACGGATTTGTCCGGGCTGCCCTTGGGACCTTGGCCACAGATAATGGGCTGGCAGGCAAAGGGTATTCTGGCCATGACCGGGTGAGTGTGCTTGCTCCCAGATTTACTGGTACCCTAAAGTCTCATTTGATGTGCTGTCTACACAGGTGTGTACTCACGGCTGTCATCGGTATGTTGACTGTGATATGGTACACGATGGGGGTCAAGGACAGCGAGGAGGAGATCGAGGAAGAGGTGATGAGACGCATTGAGGCCAGGCGGAACCAAACCCGCTTTGGTTTGTTCAAAAGGACACACTGATCCACCCCGAACTTGCCGGAATTGTCTATGTAAACGACTGCGGTCAACGCACCTCCATATGCGTGTTGTATTTGCCGTAGCGTACCGACAACCATAAATCGATTACATACCCATTGTTTCATATGGTTATGCGGCACTCCGAGACCGTTCCTGTCCGCTCCTGAGCCCGGAATGTTTTTAGTACGTACAAAAGGCCTATTTTTTCAGACTCACGAGAAGCCTGAAAGTTTGCGTTTTATTTTCTGGTAAAGGTGAGTTCTTGAGAGTTGAACTTGTCGTTGTTCATCGATGTTCATCTCAGGTTTTTGACAGAAACACTGCAACTTCGCGGTCGGCGTTATCCGGGATTCTGAGTCAGAGAGAAAATTTGATTCGCTCGAAAGCACCGAAATGATACGTTGCGCACGTTTTCTCCTTCGTCCCCTCACCACCACCACTGTCCTCCCCGTCAGCAAGCAGGGCCTCCTCAAAATACGCTCCATGGCCACCGCAAACACACCCGCCTTCGTACGTATGTCGGATCATACGTGATTACACTAAACCAGCTGTAGAACAAAGTTTTGTACGCACCTCTGTCGGAGATCGATCCCGAGGTACAGAACATCATCGACAAGGAAACCTGGAGGCAGTATTCTGGACTTGAGCTCATCGCCTCAGAGGTTCGTTCCGCGTGTTTTCTCGAAATCGCATTCCTGCTCTGAACACCCTTCCAAAGAACTTGACCAGCCGTGCCGCCATCGAGGCCAATGGCTCGATCTTGACCAACAAGTATTCCGAGGGTCTTCCTGGGGCCCGGTACTACGGTGGCAACGAGTGGATCGATGAACTCGAAAACCTCTGCCGTAAGCGGGCCTTGCAAGCGTTCAATCTCGATCCCGCGATATGGGGTGTCAACGTCCAGCCTTATTCTGGAAGTGTAAGCCTGTTTACTCTGATTCGACATGCATCATTCCGGGGCTGATCGTCAAATCTTCTCTACCCCATTCAGACCGCCAAGTATGTTACGCTTCTCATGGTTTGGCTGGGTGGGACTGATCGGCTCTCCTTAGCTTCGCAGCCCTGACGGCGTTGATTCAACCCCAGGACAGACTTATGGGACTGGGTCTGCCTGACGGTGGTCACCTTACCCATGGTTACTACGTACGTTCTACGACCCACAAACTTGTTTTGCCTCCTCAAACCGGCTTAACGATTTCCCCCAGACTGCGAAAAAGAAGATGACTGCATCTTCGATCTACTTCCAGTCTTTCCCTTACGGTCTCGACCCTTCGACGCAACTAGTTGATTACGTGGCGTTGGACAAACAGGCCAAGATATTCAAGCCCCGTTTGATTATCTGCGGTGCTTCCGCGTACCCCCGAGACTGGGATTACGCAGCACTCAAGGCCATTTGCGACAAGGAGGGTGCTCACCTGATGGCAGATATCGCTCACACGAGCGGGTTGATCGCCGCACAGGAGTTGAATAGCCCCTTTGACTATTGTGACGTCGTAACCACCACAACGTGAGTGCCCTCGCGCTTCGACTTCCCATCCAGACTTGGAGACTGAGTGGATGTAGTCACAAGACGCTTCGCGGCCCACGAGCAGGCTTGATCTTCTTCAGAAAAGACGGTCAGAACCACCAAGACCTCGAGAAGCGCATCAATGATGCGGTCTTCCCTGCTTGCCAAGGTGGCCCTCACAACCACGTCCGTTTGTCTCTCTAAACCCTTTTATTTTATCGTAATGTATCTTCCCTGCAGACGATTGCTTCCATCGCGACAGCACTCCTCCAGGTTTCCCAGCCCGAGTGGAAGCAGTACGCACGTCAGGTCATCACCAACGCCAGAACTCTCGCCAGCTACCTCATCGAGCGTGGGTACAAGCTCCAAACCGACGGTACCGACAACCACCTCGTTCTTTGGGACCTCCGACCTCTTGGATTGACCGGTAGCAAGATTGAGAAAGTGTGTGACCTTCTTGGCGTCACCATCAATAGTACGTGCTTTCTTCGCATGCCCCGCCCCATTTGTCGAGCCAAATTCCCTTTTAGAAAATGCCGTTTCTGGGGATGCCTCCGCGCAAACGCCTGGCGGTATCCGTCTCGGTACCTCCGCTCTCACATCGCGCAACATGGTGGAAAAGGACATGGAGATCGTTGCAGAATTCCTGCACCGTGCGGTTCAGCTCTCGCTCGTCCTGCAAAAGGAGGCTGGTTCTAAGCTGCTCAAGGACTTCATCCGGGTGGCGAGTACCGAGAGCGAGGGCAAGGTCGGGGCCAATTTGGTGAGGGAACTGCGCCGCGACGTTGTCGCGTTTGCCCGCCAGTGGCCTTTGCCTGGTGCCGACGTGTCTAACATTCAACGACCTGCGGGGATCGAGGAGGACGATTAGGGGGGATACAGGATGATAATCCTTTGCGCCGTCGCGAGTGTGTGATGGCAAAAGATTCAACGATCACGAGCGGATTTCGATTTGGGCGTTTCAACATTGCCATCACCGTTGTGTACCCTTAGATTTCCACGCTTGCACCCTGACGTGTGCGAGTGACATACTTTGTGCATAGTGCAACGATCCTGATGCTTCAGTTTGGTACGCCGCCTTCCGTCTTGCGATGATTCCGTTCACACGACACGACATCGGATGGAATATGAGTGTTTGGGGTGCGTTGTGTCCAAAGGTTCTTTTGATCAGGTTGGCGATCATGATGCAGAGTCGAGTGTCTCGGACGAGATCCGTGTAAGGTAGGGACGACCAAATCCGGGTGATTAGACTAAGGTCTAGACGGTCGGAGTAAGAGTATAAATTATACTAAGCACTTACACCGAGTGCTGTAATTTAAATGAAACAGTATGACGGTATGTGCTTATCCTCAGACTGGTTCTGAACCGTTACCGGCTCCATTGCCTCCGCGCAGGGACGACTCAAGTACTTATTGCCCATTGAATGCCAACTTGGAATCATTTGTAATTCGCGTCTACAACGGCCCGGGCGTTCTAATACTTATGGGTTCATCCTGCTCATTCCCGAACTTACTTATCCTCCTGCGTTACCAGCCCCATTTAAATTGCCTCCGTGGAGCGACGACTCATCATTGCCAACTCGGAATATGCATCTCCGACCTCCTCCGACCGAAACTTGATGCGTGTGTGTCCACTTGCTGCAGTAACATATTGACAATCATGCACTTGACTTATCTTCTGAAATTAGAGTGCCTGGGATATCTTGGGCAGGGAGTAAGACGATGAGCTTGGGGCGTGAGTACTTGTGTAACGAGACAAGCCCGTCCTGAGAGCCTTCCCATATTTAAACTCCGAACATCTCTAAATTCGGACTAGCGTGTCAGCAACTACTAGATTGTTTAACCTCTCGGTCAACTCGGCGACAGGTACCATACACCAACTTGAAGAGGCTTCTCTACGATTCTAGGCAGAATATTCAACATTAATATTATCATAGCATGCAGAAATTTAGTAACGTTCCAGTTGTCGGAGGCTAGTTCGCTCTGGCCAGTTGACGGTTGCAGGTGTGGCGGAGAATTTCAACTCCGAACTCGTCTCTAATTTTGGATTAGCGTGACGGATACAATGTTCTGCCAGTGACTGACATTGATTATCAATGATTTAGCCTCCCGGTGGGACTCGGACGATAGGTACCGTACGTCAAAGTGTCTCCACGGTTCCATATTGTCATAGCGTTGCTAGTGCAGGAATTTACTTCGAACTGCTACGGCCAGCCTGAGTTAACGGTCGCAGTGCTGCGGAGGAGGTCGAAGAATTCTAGACTTGCTATGACCAACTTGTGCAAACGAACAGATAGGCCAGGCCGCCACAGGCTCGGTGACCGCTCCAAGGCTCAGGGTGCGCACGTGGGTGGAGGAGAAGCTTGGCAATCCCATGGAGAAACTGAAGAATACGCTATCGTACCTGGAAGTACGGCAAACTTCATGAACGGAGCGGCAAGATATGACTGCGCCTCTGGGCAGGTATTTAACCCAGTCCTCGTTCGTCTGCAACGTGGAACCACCGATTCTGACCCATCACCCATCACCCATCGCCCATGAACCTGCCTCCCTGGTCTCTCACTCTGAAAAGTGAGTGGTGTGTTCGGGCGCTGGGGAGAGATTGACGAGGCATCGGCTCTTTGTGCTCTCTTGGTTTTCCAGTTATCGCGTGCACGCTGCACAGCGTTGCGATCGCATGCACGATTTTTAGGCTGATGTATCGCTAGTTTATGACTCGTTTTTGGTGGGAAGACGGGTGGGCTGCGTTCGCGCTCGCAGTCGACGTGTTGTGTCTAGTATCCGCCGCACTGGAGGGATACACGACAGGTAAGAACGAGACCCCACCCGACACGGCTCATGTTCGCTCGACGCGTTCGTCAAACTAGGCCACATCGATTATATCACCGACTGGATGGCCGCTTTGGGGTTCCCCTCCGTTCTCTGGTGCGCGCAAGCGTGGTGACTTTCTTCTTTTTTGCTGACCGTTCCCCCAGGGCTTGTCGGGCGAGCATCCTGGTCTCCATCGTCCGCGTCGCAGACCCCTCTCAGCAGCTTCGGCGCATTGCGTTCCTCGTTGGCTGTTCATTCATGGTCATGTGGGCCGCATTAATGGCTCAGAAAATCCAGATTTGCGCCATGGATGGCTGCATGGTCGCAGCTTCGGTAGGAATTTCTCAACTCATTAGTCAGTGTCCCAGTCATTCCCATGTTCGATCAAGGTCTCAATCGCCCCCCTCCCTCCAGCGGACGTGATTTCCGATTTATTGCTCGTCGTTTTGCCTGTTTATTTCCTCCGGAGGATAAAAATTAACCACCGAAAGCGGATCATGATATTTTCGGTGTTCTCAGCTTCGTTGTTGATCACTGCGGTCACTATTCTCCACTCCATCATGCTCTTCACGGTGCACTCCAGCGGGATCATCGTCATCGGTCATGCCAAGGTAAGTCACGTTCGATTTGTCATACTTTTTTTTTGGCGCGTCATTCAAAGGGGACAGCGGGGCCGAGAGAGGAAAACATAGGTTTTCTTCCCTTGATGCCCCCGCAACACGGCGCTTGCATCATCCTCTCATCCGTTCTATTCTTATTTTCATGACTCACGTGGCATACGCGGTGACAGACGGCGCTCTCGCTGATCGTGTGCAACTTACTCGTGATCGTGGCGTTCGTGTACCGTATATGTCGCCGAGGCAGCGATCTCGATGCGATGGAAGATCCAATGTCGTTCACGAGTGTGGATCTAGACACAGGCTTCTCGGAGAGCGCTGCGGACAAATACACGACGACGATCGCACAGTATTCGATGGTGTCGGAGACGTCTCGCTCGACGATGACCGGAACGGTAGAGGTTGAAGAGAAAGAAGTGGGGCCTATGGGATCGAGCCTGGCGTAATAGACGTTTTGTCGTGTACGACTTCTGTTACAGGGGGGGGACAAAACCGCGAGTAGATTCATTCCTTCACATACTGTAGTATGACTTGTATGATAAACCAATGTCCTTGGCAGCCGTTGAATGTGCTGCTCCGAGTCGAAATTCTGGGCATGACAGCTTTAAATGGTTGATACGCGGAGTTATAGACACACTAGATACATGTATGATACCACAGACCGATTAAATCTAAGTTCTCCATCGCAAACTTTACATGTACTGTAAGAAACCTGCGCAAATGTTCCAACAAACTCACCATGTAGTACATAAACAAGTACAATAAGGTCTATGCCTTGAGATAGCCTGCTGCCCCAAGTCTTACAAGTGCTGGTCCATGCTTTGATAACCAAGACCGGAGCCAGCCAGTGCGAAAAGTGGTGGATCTATATCCTCACGGCTCCTCCGCTATAATGCTGCCCTGAATCGTCTCCGTGTTCGATGTCCTGGTGGCAACACTAGAAAGCGTTGATGCCAGTGGACTCGAGGACTTGAACGACCAAGTGGACGAATTCGTCGTACATGAATCTAGACTGTAGGCTGCATGGCTGAGTTCGAGCTCGACCGTCGTAAACTCTATGCGGTTCCTCACGACTCCGCGCACGATGCGATAGATGAAGGTGACGATGACGAGCAGGTTACATACGATCACCGAGAACGCAGTCTGTTTCGAACGAGTTCGATGACGCACGTATCTGACATCAGACGCGTGGTTATAAGCGCCAGAGGGGTACTCGCCTTGATGTGCCCGATAAAGAGGGATCCCGACGTATCGAGCTTGAAGAGGAATATTGCATGCATGACGGTGACGACGTTGATGACCATGCTCACAGAAAACGTAGAAAGGATGAGCATCCTGCTCTCTCGACTTAGCCTCACGCCATGCAAGAATATGATCGGAAGCACGGTCAAGAGTATGTCAGCACAGCAGTCCGCTGTCAAAAAAAAAGAAATCAATCACGACGGACGATGAGTTGCTGAGAAATACCCGCGCTCACTGACTGTCTGCACGATCGCGATCGCAATCGTGATCTCACATGACTCGTGGGAAATACAACTTTGCAGTCGTTGAGCGATCATACCAATCCACATCGCTCCGAAAGCAAGGCCAACCCAAAGAGCGACTCGTTTCAATACGATCCCGGGTTGGGAAATGCGCACCATGGACGTCAGGATACTTATCCTCGTCGCCCTAAAATTTGCCATGGCAAGTCGTTTAATGCGCGTCGTCGAGAGCATGTGGACACTGGCAGGCTCACCACATTAACGTGGGGAACGCAAAAATGCAGATCCACTGGCCAATAGTAGTGAAACCGTGGTTGCTGGCTGAAGCAAGTATATTTCCGTGAGTCAAGTTTGTGTCGGCGGTGAGCTGATTCAATGATAGTCTTACTGCAAGCTTGAAGTGTGCGTTGTTGGAGTACAACGGTGGACAAACTTGCCACATCGGTTAAGAGAGCTACGACAGCCCAGGCATCATCCCACCACATAAGGGCCATATACCATCTGTACCAGAGCCTGAACAGGCTGGAGAGTATCGCCAGGCAGTGGAGGGAGGCTGTAACCGCTGTGAGGGGTTTAGAAACAGCTCTGGATTATGACAAATGAGAAAAGAAGAGGGATTCACCAATCGCCGTACAGTTCCATGTCAAGTGCATCGTGTACGGTGAGTGGTACAAATGTGGTCGATTTGCAGCGTCCACCATACCTTTTGTACGTCCAAGCCAAGGGGAACGCGTGTTTTAGTAGCTCGTCTCTACGTCATGCTCTGCCACAAGAGTCCCACAGACAGGGTCGGAAGAGATTGGACCGTCTGCACAGACAGTCTGTTACGTTGACAAAGTCGACTCTTCAACTCTGTTCATGCTGTCCCGCCAGAGGGAGAGCTCTGATTGGTCGCGTGTTTCCAAATGGGCAAAACCCTGAACTGGAGTAGGGGTCGGAGTCAGCTCTCCACTGTCCAGTAGCTTTTTCGAACTGCTGATCAGTGACACTTTCAACTGCATTCACGTTTGACTTGAGGGTCCAATGTTGGAAAATATATTCCACTGCAAGCATGCCGCCCCATTAGATTTTTGCTTTCAAAATATGGAACTGATTACCTCTGATTACTTTGCTTGACAAAGTTTCGAGCGTGCCTAGAATTCTAGGGATCCATAATTACCGCGCGAACCTCGGAATTTACGACGAAAAAGTTGCCTTTTTGGTTGAGGAACGTGTCCCTTTTTGGAACGCACCCCAGCCAGGGGTACTACCGGAGAACTCACCATTGCAACGACCAGCCTGATGATGATGATGATGATGAAGTTCAAGTACGAAGCAAAGTACAAGACGACCACGATGGACGACCACGATATAAGAAATAAGTATGATAGCATAAGTGCGGCCTTAGGGCGCGCGGGTGGTGCGACGCACGAGCACGAACCGGCAAATGCTAAGGTCGAAGAGCGACACGTTGGGAATCGTTGGAAGCCAAACCCAATATCGTACGAGAAGGCACGGAAGAGTGGAGGAGAAGGTTAGAGAGAACGAGAAGGTTAGCACGAGAGCTGGAGGATGCCAGGAACCAGCAGCGATGCCTTAGTAAGCCTCGTAGCCACAAGGACACGGAAGACCGTTGCATATGTATTAGTTTGCATGCCCCACGAACGTCCCAATGGTGACTCAGCTCAGACTGTCAAACAACGCGACCGCTGACACGAACCTAAACGCGCAGATCGTCAGGCCGACAGAGCCGGACGAGTCGCGCGAACCACCAGTCGAGTCGGAACCACAAGGGACAGGCGACGAGCTCGACGCACCAACTTGGCTGGCGCGCCGCTCGAGGGGGAGTGAAGCGGTCGATTGACGACCTGCGATGCTGGAGCGCACAGCGACGAGCTGGCTACGAAGTTGAGCTCGAGGGTCGAAGAGGGCAAGAGAGGTGAGAAGAAACGTCAACCCACGACGCCTAGCGACCAATGATGGTGTTCGAAGCCACCAGACGGAGATCGATCGAGACCAAGACCAGGAGTCGAAGAACAGCGCGTTGCGCGACCACTCAGATGGCGACATGACAAAGAACCCCACGAGATCGCCGGAAGACCCTCCGGATGCGATGGGCGACGATGAGCATCGTCCAGGCGCACCCACAGAGTCGCCCGACAAGGCTGAGGGGGCGAGGGGGGAGGTGCGTACGATATATGTCCCCCTTTTGGTGGGAAGACGGGTTAGCCGCGTTCGCGCTCGCAGTCGACGTGTCGTGTCTAGTACTATCCGCCTGCTGTAGGTACCCGCGACAGGTAAGAATGAGACCCCATCCGACACGACCCATGCTCGGTCGATGCGCTCGTCAAACTAGCCCAGGGGATACCACCCATTGATGACATCACCAACCGAATAGCCGCTTTCGAGTTCACCTTCGTTCTCCGGTGCGCGCGCAAGCGTGGTGACTTTTTTGCTGACCGTTCCCCCAGGGTTTGTTGGACGAGCATCCTGGTCTCCATCTTCCGCGTCGCAAACCCTTCTCAGTAGATTCGACGCATCGCGTTCCTCGTTGGCTGTTCATTCGTGGTCATGTGGGCCGCATTGATGGGTCAGAAATTCATTCACCAGTCAGTATCCCAGCCATTCCCATGTTTTGTCAAGGTCTCAATCCATCCCTCCGAGCAGCGGACGCGATTTCTGATTCATCGCTCGTCGCTTTGCCTATTTACCTCCTTCGAAGGACAAAGATTACCAACCGACAGGGGATCACAATAATGACATTTTCGACGTTCTCAGCCTCGTTGTTGATCACTGTGGTCGTTATTCTCCACTCTATTGTGCCCTTCACGGGATCATCGTCATCGGTCACGTCAAGGTAAGTCACGTCAAGTTCGATCTGCCATACATTTTCGTGGCGCGTCATTGAAAGGGAGACCGGGGTCAAGAAGAGAACGAACGAGAGACAAATGAAAGGCTTTAAGCCCACGCAACACGGCGCTCGCGCCATACTCTCATTCGTTCTATTCTTATTCTTATTGTTTTCTGACTCACGTGTAGCATACGCGATGACAGATGGCGCTCTCGTTGATCGTCTGCAACCTGTGATCGTGGCGTTCGTATAGCGCATGTGTCGCCGAGGCAGCGATCTCAACACGACGGAAGATCCGATCTCGTTCACGGGTGTGGGTCTGACGAACCTCACGGAGAGCGCTGCGGGCAAGCGCACGATGACGATCACACAGCACTCGATCTCGATGGTGTCGGAGATGTCTCGCTCGACGACCACCGGAACGGTAGAGGTTGAAGAGAAAGCAGAGGGGCTGTGGGATCGAGGTTGGCTTAATAGACCTTTTGTCGCGAGCTTCATTTCGGGGGGGAACAATATCGCGAGCAGATTCATTCCTTTACGTCGAGTATTGTTATGATCATAAAACAATCGTTGGATGTGCGACTCGGGCGGGCATGAGTACTACGAGGGATGAAAGTCCAACCAACCCTCCCACACCACACCCTCCGGAAGTAAGTCAATTCAGTTAGACATAATCTTGTGGTGACACGACCTCCTATTATACACACACATAAGCACCAACAAATCCCACAGGAATCCAGAACCCCCCGAGCGACCAGAACCATCCTTCTCTTTTATACGATTTCCCGTCATTCCCACGAATTAATGGTCTGAAAACCTGTCCCCGTAGGGGTCCAGGAATATCATAAGCCGATTAAATCTAACATCTCCATCGCAACTTTCCAGCGGTGGGATACTGTCAGAAACCCGCGAAAACGTTAAACCTACTGCCTAAGCCGGAGCCAGCCAGTGAAAAAAGTGGTGGATCTATATCCTCACCGCTCCTCCACTATAATGCTGCTCTGAACCGTCTCCCCATTCGATGTCCCGGTGGCAACACCAGAAAGAATTGATGCTAGTGGACTCGGAGACTTAAACGACCAAGTGGACGACTTCGTCGTATATGAATCTAGACTGTAGGCTGCCTGGCTGAGCTCGACCGTCGTAAACTCTATGCGGCTCCTCACGACTCCAGGTGCCTCGAGGCCCGGACGGGCCCTGCGCACCATGCGATGGATGAAGGTGACGATGACGAGTAGATTACATACGATCACTGAGAGCGCAGTCTGTTTCGAGCGAGTTCGATGACGCACGTATCTGACATCAGACGGGTGGTTATCAGGGCCAGAGGGGCACTCGCCTTGATGTGCCCGATAAAGATGGACCCCGACGTATCGAGCTCGAAGAGGAATATTGCATGTATGACGGTGACGACGTTGATAACCATGCTCGCAGAAAACGTAGAGAAGATGAGAATCTTGGGCGCTCGACTCAGCTTCACGCCATGCAAGAATATGATCGGAGATAGGGTCAAGGTTATGTCGGCGAGACAGCCCGCTGTCAAAAAAGGTATGACAGGCGATGAGTTGCTGAGAAATAACCGCACTCACTGACTGTCTGAACGGTCGCGATTGCAATCGTGATCACGCATGATTCGCGGGAAATACAAGTCTCCAGTCGTAGGGCGATCGTACCGATCCACATCGTTCCGAAAGCGAGGCCAACGCAAAGAGCGACGCGTTTCAACGCGACTTCGGGTTGGGAAATGCGCACCATGGACGTCAGGATACCTATCCTCGTCGCCCTAACATTGTCATGCAGAGTCGTTTAACGCACGTTGTCGAGAGCATGCATGGACAGACTCACCACATTATTGTGGGAAACGCAAAAGTGGAGATCCACCGGCCAATGATAGTGAAATCGTGGTTGCTGGCTGAAGCGAGTATATCCCCGCGAGTCAAGTCAGTAGTCTCGGCGAGGAGCTGATTCAACGATAGTCTTACTGCTAGCTTGAAGCGTACGTTGTTGGAGCACAACGGTGGACAGACTTGCCACGTCGGCTAAGAGCGCTACGACAGCCCAGGCATCATCCCACCACATAAGGGCCATCCACCATTTGTACCAGAGCCTGAACAAGCTGGAGAGTATCGCCAGGCAGTGGAGGGATGCTGTAATAGCTATGATAGGTTTAGAAACAGCTTTGAATTATGACACATGAGAAAAGAAGAGAGATTCACCAATCGCCTTATAGTTCCATGTCGAGTGCATCGTGTACGGTGAGTGGCACAAATGTGGTCGATTTGCAGCGTCCACTTTGCCTTTTGTACATCCAAGCCAAGGGCATTGCTACATAGATCATCTCTACGTTATGCGAAGCCACATTGGCACTGGCAGGAGTCCGACAGGGTGAGAATTATTCAATGGATGGCGTTGGATCCATGTTTGAGTTCAGGGACCAATCTATTCAACTGCCAGCATGCCGCGTGAGATGTAAGTACAACGATTTGCAATAGTTTGCAATTAGCGCTGGAAAAGTCTACTGAAACAACAACAAACCTAAGTAAGCGGCGTTCGACCCTGGCTTGTCCCTGTCAAGCTCATAGCCCCGTCAGCCTGAGTGTAGTAGTTGAACGAAAGATTCTCTCTTACGAACCCTTCCTCAGCGGGCTGTGCGCGGACAGTGCGTCGTTGGCACTCGCAGAGCCCGAGTCACCCGGCAGGGAGTGAGTGTAGACTGCTGGGCCATGTTTTCACTCACGGACGCGATGGGGATGAACGGGCTCGTGTCCCATGCATAGAAGATATACGACACAGGTGACCAAGCTGTGTACGTATCCGTGTGTGCGCGCGCCGTGCGGTGATGAGGTCCATCACCCGTCGATGGCAACTTGAACTGTGGCCGCTCATTGGAGATCCGAGAATCACGAGGGGGACTTCACAACGACTCGGAGAATGACTATACCATCAACTCCAATTGTTCGGAGCCCTGCTCGTAACTATTACATCCATGTACTATGGTTCGAAAGGTGTAAACACAACTTATCATTTACAATGTTAAGACAGTCAAACTCAACTTACTGACCAGCCAGAGTGCTCATCCTCGCTCCTTACGGCACTCGTTGTATCTAACCGAGACATCGTTCCAGCCATGGATGCAGGTGTCTTCGATCCACCACCACCCCCGAAAGACCAAGCAGACGATTTTGTCATTGGCACGGATAACGACCTTTCTTTACTGATCTCTTGGCTGAACCCTCCCTGGGCGAAGACGATCGTCGTGAACACGATGTTGCTCCTCTCGGGTATTGAATCCTCGATGCCCTTGTGCAAGATGCGGTAGACAAAAGTGACGATCACGAGCAGGTTACATACGATCAACGAGCACGCCACTTTGACGTGTTCAAAGATAATCGAACCCGACGTGATGGACTGGAAAAATGCCACCGCCTCTGTGACCGTGACAATGTTGATGACCATGCTTGCTGAAAGTGTGGAAGATATCAGAATCTTCCGTTGTCGCCCGAGGTTCATGTTTCGCAAGGACCAGATCGGAAGCGCACTCAAGAGTACGTCAGCAACACAATCTGCTATCACCGC
Source organism: Boletus subparvulus (assembly GCA_038092515.1). NCBI lineage: Eukaryota > Fungi > Basidiomycota > Agaricomycetes > Boletales > Boletaceae > Boletus > Boletus subparvulus. The sequence continues at coordinate 2,649 of JBBPQL010000203.1, read as the reverse complement.
CAATGGTGAACACCACAAGGTGCCAACGGATGTCTGGTGCTTACTGGTGGTCTGGGCTATGAGGACCGCCCTCGTCATGCGACATTCATTTGCAACGCAAGTCTGAACCCGCTGTCCGAGCATCACAATCCCCATGATCCCGAAAAGGATACCAATGCCGAGGACAATGTGTCTCAGAGTGCCCTCGGGATGCGAAATGTGCATCATGGAGGTCAAGATGCTTATCCTCGCGGTCCTGGAGTCCGTCGTGGATTGTTTCTTCGTCATCTTTCACACACCATTGACTCGATGAGAGAACGCACCACATCAGTGTCGGGTATGCAAACGAGACGATCCAGTTTCCGACAGTGAAAAAACAGGGGATCCAAGCTGATCACCCACTCGTCAGTCATGGACGTGGGCTGGTTCGATGATAATCTTACCGTCCGAAATCGGTTTCTCGAGGATCGTAGCAATCAGGCAGGCGATATCGGCCAGGAACGCTAGCATGGCCCAAGCATCATCCCACCACATGCGGGCTGTATACCATCGGTACCAGAGCCTGAATAGGGTCGAGAGTATCGCCATGCTGTGGAAGGACACTGAGACAGCTGCGGATAGTGTGGTTTGTTATGAATGTCACCCGACTCATACGAGAAAAGGGAAAGTCACCAATCAGTGTCCAACTCCAATCAGGGAACATGCTGGATGGTAGGTGGTGAACGATCTTCAGCTTTGTTGAGACCACATTATATTCAATTTGAAACGGGGGGTCAGGACTCAGGGCGGAAATGGGAACCCAATCAGGCAAAAAAAGCACGGGTAACCCCAGGTAACCCGGGTCCCGGGATTGGTACCTTCGCGTTCGTGTTTGCACACTGATCCTGAGACAGTTACGTACTAGGCCTGTCTCGCTGAAGGGCCAGGAGAGTTCTGCCAATTGGCTGTGTGTTTCCAATAAAAGTTGAATCATAAAGCAAGTTTCCGTTTCCATGGTAAATACGCGAACTTGAAGCTTATCGCAGTCTGAGTCTTAGGGATGGATTTATTTTGACACGCTCGCTCGACTGACACAACACGGAGGTTTCAGCTTAGTCTGGTCTATGGGCCTGCCCCACTGGCAGACTAGTTTCAGCTACTGATATCCCCAAAAACACCAAAACACCTGAAGGAGTCAGGACCAACTGGAAGACTTTTGTCGCGGCCAACAATGACTCAGGAGGCTCCCCAAGCTCATGTCTTGCTGAACCCCCTGAGGAAGATCAACCTTGCATACGAGCGAGCGTACTAGTGAAAAAGGTACATGATGTCGACTAAGAACACAACCAGAGCCCAAGCCCGATGCGGGCCATACACTATCAACACCAAGGCCTAAACACAGTTCTATCCCCAAGCCGTGGAAGGTCAGCGCTAGCACACGGAAAGTTGGCGACCAACAGTGGTTAGTAACGGCGAGAAACTCATCGTTGGGTCGCATAGCTTGATGCATCGACGCATCGTGCGTCACTCCGTCCGGGCGCCGTCAATTTTGAGCAGGTCTGGGGAGTGGCAGGGCCTCGCCAGTTCCTCTCCCCTTCGATCGCACCTCGTCCCTGGACCTTCGCTGTTGACTCGGGTGCTCAAAAGTCAACCTTGGATGCTCTGGATCAGTCTTTTGTTGTTTTTATTTTTATTTTTTCGCCTGACCTTCCCATGCCAATTCCTCGTTCCTCGCAGACCAAAAAGTCATGATTAATATTCCCAGGCATACTGATCAAGTTGGGGTCCAGGTACGCCCGGAGGGCACTGATATTTCAATCCTGGACCTGCTTTTGGTGGCGAGACCTTCACCGCCGTGCACCATTTCAACCTCCTCAAGTCGGAGCACGAAATATAGACGAATTGGTGCACAACGGTAAGACCTTGGCTGGCATCAGATGATGTAGACTAAGCAGCTCTTATCATTCCCCTTCCCTTCCCTTCCCTTCCCACCTCGTGTCTTGCAGGCACTTGGGTTTATCGATGCTCTCACGTGAACGTGCACGTCGCGTCCCTCGCCCCCTTGCCTTCTCCAGCCACGCTTCGCTTCGCCCCTTCCCGCCGGACGACCACGAACACGTCTGGGGCATCCCGCCATATCCCTGATGTGTATGCAAATGCTCAGAATATCGACGGACATATCGCGCCTTCATCCACCAGGTAGTCGATCCAAGACATCTGGGACTGCAGCAGCGTCTTAGATATGTGAGGAAGGTTAGCAATCCTGTCAACCTGGGAGTCAATGTGAATCATGGTTTGTAATGCTCGTGCCCACTGATGGCCTGGGCGATGTTGACCGCCTAGATGATGTGGCAGTCATTTTCGAGGCAAACTTGAACTCGTTGACCAACAAGACCCAACCGCATGACTCCGACTCCGAACATAACACCGACACTGAGGGTGATGCGTTTCAACTTCCACGAGTTGGAGAGCTTACCAGATCACTGGGAAAAGCGAAGGAGAGAATCCAGCTTCTGGTGATGAACAAGTTTGGATTGCCGGCTGAGGAGGTTCGTCCTTCAATATGTTCGCGCGAAGACTGCCTCACGTTTTTACCACCAGGAACAGGTTGCTCGAGCCATATAGCGACAAGACACATGATATCGGGCAAGTACGCGGCCAGAGCCCGTGCATCTTCCCGCCACATACGCG
>JBBPQL010000202.1:0-41759 GCA_038092515.1 Boletus subparvulus | reverse complement strand
ATGGTCAAACGGTTAAAGTGCTTCCGACGGTTCCGAGTTCGGAAGGGCGCGAGAACTTTCCGGAAGCGGTTCCGGTCATTGCCGAAATACCTCTGGTCCTTCCGAGTTCGGAAGGGCGCGGGAAACTCGGAACCACCGGAACCACTGTGTGGTTCACGGTTGGATACTGTCAAAGATGGTCGCTATCTCACCTACCTGGACGTAGAAGGCCGTGGTGCTACCCTAACATTGTGAGGAAAGTGATCTTCTGGATTCGTCAAGCAGATCTACTGGTCTACTATGATGAAGTGTGGCGTATCACGAGGTGAGGCCTTGAGGACCCTCCCAGCCTCGCAGAAGGATACCCTTCGTTTCCATGTTTTCGCGACGCGGTGCCTGTAGATGAACGACTCCGCCTATGCAGTATGTATGTTCATTAAGAAAGCACGGCCCGAGGCAATCTGGACTCGGATGTGCCGAACTCGAGGTGATGCCATGAACGTGTGCACTGGTCCATATCAACAAAGGGCAACATGTATACATTGCAAAGAGGGCACGCGGACCAACTTGTTCGTCGGCCCGCACCATCGCTCTGCTACATTGTGCCACTGAAGACCACATTGTCGACAATGGCCGGTGCGTACTAACAAGAGGGAGCTGACAAGCGTTAATGCTGACCATTGGACAAGAGCGTTCCACGCTCATCGACATCGACGGCGGTGACAAGCTATCGGCAGCGACATTTGCAGCGGGTGGCGAGTATCTCGTGAGCAGTGGTGAAAGCGGGGTTCGAGTATGGCGAGTGGAAGACGGAGAAGAAATGGCAAGGATGGAAGCGTCGTATGTCTTGTGCGTTGCTGCCTCGAAGGATGGGAGATGGATCGCAGCGGGGACATTGCGAGGCGAGGTGATCGTCTGGGACCCAGAAAGATCCGAAATTGTCTTCGCGCTCGAGGAGGACGGCGATATCAACGGCGTCGATTTCTCACCCGACTCCACCCGACTCCTCTTTACGTCTCGTAAAGGCTGCAGAGCCGCCGTCTGGGACGTCGCGACCCGCAAACGACTGGTCGGTCCACTCCCCCACGAGAAGGCGGTGAGAGCAGCGAAATTCTCGCCGAAAGGTGATCGAATCGCAACAGCCACTCAGGAATCCGTTCGAGTTTACGACAGCAACGATGGCCGCTTGCTCGTGAACATCACAGTCAACGTCACCCCGTCGTACAACACTGGTCTCCTCTGGTCGAAAGCACACCTCTTCATCGTATCCAACAGTAAAATCAAACACATAGACGCATCCACCGGGTCATCAGTCTCGGAATGGCTAGTTCCCGAAAGCAACGAATTCTCGTGCATTGCCCTACCAACGCACGGGGAATTTATCGCACACTCTGCAGGCAGCACCGTCACGTTTTGGGACGCGTCGACACGCACACAGCTCGGTCTCATCCAACATCATCAAGACATACGTTCAATCGTACTCTCACCTGACGACCGGTTTCTGGCAATTAGTGGAGAGCTCGGGGAAATCACCATCAAACGGCTATCCCGCACCATTGTGAGTATCGCGTTGCGTTGGATCATGGCGTACCTGACAAGCTTTACTCCGATCATCTCTCCACACAGTATTCAATTTCTTTCTCTCAGATTCATCCCACTTTCCGGGAACCAGACATACAGATCGAGGGCGTTATCCTCGATTTGTGGAAGCACGATGAACTCGCGAACGCGGAAACGCGGAAACGTTATTGACTGCAGCAATCCCAAAATCTCAGAATGAAAGGCATCATGTGCTCGCTAGTCGGGCTCTCGTCCAAGCACGCTTACGACAGTGGGACGTAGCGATCGTCGATGCCAAAGAGGTTTCATCTCCTTTGTTCTTTTACATGCTGTCACTGACGCTGATTTACGCAAGTCCATCAAGATACAGCCATCCGTCATTGGTTACATTGCAAAGAGTATAGCGCTTGTCGGCAAGGGAGAAAGGGACGCCGGGTATCGGGCATGCGACATCGCATTTGAGCACTTCCGTACATCTCACGTTAGCTTTCTCCTTTTGATCAAGGTATTCCGTGCACTGGAACTCGACTGTCCCTCAGGTGCTCATTTTGCTTAGGCTGTCATCGTGTTTATGGCCGGAGAGCACAACGATGCGTTATCCCGCATAGACGACCTGATCGCTACGGTGGACGTGAACTCAATATGTTACGAGGTTCAGGCACGTGCATAATGCGCTGCCATACGGCGAATATGACCACTCATATCTCTATCAGGCATATATGTATTTTCTCCTTGGAAATTCTCACATGGAGAGCAGTGACTACGAGCGTGCGATACAATCGTTCGAGCATGCACGAGCTCAGACCCGGCACCACATGAGTCAGTCACTCTTAGTGGTCTCACTGGTAAGCTTCCTAACAGCTATATTGCAATATATCAAAATCAGTTACCTTGTTATCAGATATCCGGTTGGAAGTTTGGTGATCTCGGCATCACCATTCAGCAGCGTCTCTGTGAAGCCTTGTATGCAACCGGTCGTACGAAGGAGGCCAGCGACTCTCTTCTTAAAATGGTAAATACCTGTGATAAAGAGGTGTACATGAGCGAGCCCATCACCAAATGGGTTTCTGGTGAGTTTGTGTACAACTAGTTTGGTTACCATACATTCGAAATCCTGCAGATTTTACCTACCGATGTCTCTCCGCTCCCGAAATCGGCGGTGACGCAGCCTCGAACGCTACCCGACACGATGAAGTACCGACCCTTCGAGCAACCCTCGAATTACCGATCCCCACGCCGCTAGTGCGAGAGTGGGCAAAAGCTACATTGGCGAGTGGCTTGTGGAAAGATGCCGTGGTTGCTGCTGTCAGTGTGAGTGTATCCCTTCGGTGTGCCTCGTGGGCATGACACTCTGAAGTTTGTGACTCCGAGATTTACAATTTATCGGGTCATATGCGAGCATCTTGAAACGGTCGACCACGTAACGGACGCGATTGAGTGTTTGCAACAAATGTTGAGCGAATTGGCGGATGAAACGGACATATATGACGATCAGGAGAGATGGATTCTGGGTAAGCGGTCGCACAAGCTTTTTAAGGTAACATTCATGCAATTGCTCTCTTTCAGACTTCATTCGGCGCTGTGGTGAAAAGCTAGGGTGCCTCGGAGACGCGGCAGTGGAGGCGCAACGACACGACGATGCCATTACACAGTATTCTGTTGCATTGTCCCTTAATCCCGCTGTCCGACAAGACATCTTGATCAAGCGAAGCAAGGTATATGTGGCAAAGGGGTTGTGGGAGGAAGCCTTAGATGATACAATTCAGGTACGTGATTCTGTCTTAAGCAAGTTTGATCTCGTTAACTCAAATTATTAGGTAATGAGGCTCGATCCGCTGTCACCATGGAACTACGAGAGCGTATTGATGGAGTGGGTCAAAGTAAAATTGACAGACGGGTTATGGAAGAACGTACTGGCTAGTGCTAGTAGTGTGAGTTTATCCCTCTACTGACACGTATTGTGGAATTAATATTTTAATTTGAAGTTCAGGGTCCCGAGATTCTCCATTTATCGGGCCTTTTGTGAACATCTGGAAGCAGTCAACTGCGTGGCAGACGCGATCGAGTGTTTCCACGAAATGGCAAGTGAACTGGGACAAGAGCTAGAAGGTGAACAGGCGAGATGGATTCTCCGTGAGTGATCATGTATGCAATACAGTCGACACCTACGTGACCTTTCCCTGACAGACTTCGAATCTCGTTGCTGCGAGAAGCTAGAGGCCCTTGGAGATATTGCGATTGATGCTCGGCAACATGATGACGCCATCTCGCAGTATTCGGCCGCACTGTCACTCAATCCCACTACCCCTCAAGCCCTGTTCGTTCAGCGAAGAAGGGCGGGCATGTGGGCAGATGCATTAAATGGCCCAAACGAGGCATGGCATTTCTGTTGTACGCAAGTGTGTCGCCGCTGACGGTGATTATCAGGCCATCATGCCCGATCCATTATCTCCATTTGATTACGAGAGGGTGTCTATGAAGTGGGCAAAAGCAGTATTGATAAAGGATTCGTGGAAGACCGCCTCGATTGCTGCTAGCGGGGTAACGGCGGTTCCTGTATTGACGTGTATCGCAAAATTGACACTTTGTTTCAAAGTTCAAGGTCCCCAGATTTACCGTTTACCAGGCAATGTGTGAACGTCTGGAAACGGTGGACCGCATTACGGACGCGATCGAGTGCTTTCATGAGATGGAAAATGAATTGGTGCAACAGATGCAGGGCGAGGAGGCGAAATGGGTTCTCGGTGAGTGATCGTACCCACGAAGCAGATGACACTTCTGTGACCGTCCTTGTTAGACTTCAAGTCTCGTTGCTGTAGGAAGTTAGAGGACCTTGGGGATGCCGCGATAACTTCTCGGAAATATGACGAAGCCCTCTCCCAGTATTCTGCTGCATTGTCCTTGGATCCTCCTACCTCACAAATCCTACTCGCTAAACGAAGCAAGGCCTATGCTAGAATGGGCTCGTGGCAGGATGCGTTAAACGACGCAAATGAAGTACAACATTTTTGTCCTGTTGAGATCGCCTTTTTTATTTAACTGAAACTCGCAGATAATTAGGCTCGATCCATCGTCTCCATCGGGCTACGAGAAGCAGCATGCAGCTTTACGTGGCGCAGGACTTTATGGCGATGCAGTAAACGCATTCGAGATGATGCTTTCGAAGATGTCGCAGTCGTCTGATCCAGAGATTCGTGGTGAGGGTGACAGTATTGTTCTGCATTTTACCTACTGATGTTGTCTCATAGAGCGTTCTCTCCTGTACATCAATGCAGGGCAGACGGAAGCGGCAATCCGCACGGCCATCCAGGATGCCATTCGTGAATCACCCCGAGTGCTCATCAACACCACTTCTGGTCGTCTCTGCAACAAATCTGAGCAAGCTGCCGCATTCGAACTGTTACCAGTCTTCACGGAACTGATCTCGTCCATGACCACACACATCGATCATGCCCGCATCGAGCAAGAAGTGAAAGAGTACTACCGTTACGCCACGTTTTCGCACAAGTGGGAAGTCAACGAACCTCTGTTCGACAAAGTCACAAACGTCGTTGTGTACGACCTCGAAGAGTTTCCCACTTACGACAAACTGCAAATGTTCTGCAAGATCGTGCGGGAGGCTGGATTCAATTGGGCATGGAGTGATACGTGTTGTATCAATAAATCGGATCACTTCGTTCTCCAAGAAGCACTGGTCGCCATGTTCAAGTGGTACGAGGGTTCTTCCCTGACGATCATTTTCCTCCGTGGTGTCCGCTCTTCATCGCAGCGTGGCGATCTCGTGAGGAGCATTTGGAACACTCGGGCATGGACGCTCCAGGAATATCATGCCTCCAAAGTTGTCCGATTCTACACAGAGAACTGGACGCCATACATGAACCTCAATATCCCCAATCACAAGGAGTCACCTGAAATCATCTCGGAAATGGAGGAAGCAACTGGTGTCTCGGCACGCGCACTGATGGGGCTCCGACCAGGGCTGGATGACATCAGGGAGAAGCTGTGTCTAGCTTCGCGACGACAGACGACTCTTGCGGAGGATGCGGCCTACTCGTTACTTGGAATATTTTCTGTCTCCTTGCCAGTCGTATATGGTGAGGGGGACAGGTCGCTGGGGCGACTGTTGGCGCAGCTACTCGCGAGCTCGGGAGCAACGAGTATCCTCGCATGGAATGGGAAGTCTGGAAGCTTTAACAGCTGCCTTCCCGCCCAAATTGCGGTGTTCAGCCAGCTGCCGACAATACACATTCCGCCTGTCATCGAACGAGCCGAAATAGGCATGATCGCAGCCAGATTGCGGGCTTCTTCCCTCGACTTTACCGTGGCGATGAAGCTGTATGACCAACTCAATGAGCTCCCTGTACCATTGTTCGCAGGACGAAGGATGAAGCTTCCGTGCATCACTTTTAAACTTGGACCTTTATCGGCTTCTCGGAGCAGGTCAGAATATGTCTTTCGTGCACAAACAGCTGCGCTTGGGATTGTGGTTATCAGGACCACAGAGAATCTCTCTCGATCAGATTCCCTATACCTCATTCACCCATGGATCGACTTTCTCCTCGACCGACAGCCTGTCGGAAGCGTAACAGAAACGATATACGAGGAGAGCATGGACGATCATTTTTCTTTGATGGTCGAGTCGTCGTCATTCTCTGGCCCTTCCAATACCACATCGGGGTTCCTGCAAACACCAGCAATGCGGCGTTTTTCTAGCCTTGCGCAGTCGTATCGCTCCACACCCCACCCTCCATACTCGGATGTGGCATCTCTCCGGCCCCCTTCAACCATATCGCCGATGGATAAGGAGATGCGAGCCCTCCGGCTCATCGCCCGATTGAAACAACCGTTCGGTGCGCTGTTGCTCACACCGAACCTTGGAAATGTAGCAGCATATAGCAGGGTCGCTGCGGAGAGTCTGATCACTGTCCAGGTTGAGGACATCACGCCAACGATTTTGAATAAGTTGGTTGACAGCGTATGCATACTGGACGTCCTTTAATGTCAGTTGCTATCAGTATACATTACTCATGTCGCAGGTACTCTCCCCGCATCGTCTAGACTTCCCGTTTTTTGACTTTGGAGGGCATACGAGAACGTGCGTGCGGCGTGCGGCGTGCGTTAGGATATGAGCCCGTGTTATTGCCCCTCCCAGTCCTCCCGTTTAGTTCGTAAATTTCTCGAATTCTCTCGCAGATATTTTTACTGTGTTGTCAATTTGATCAATTACAATTTCCTGTATCCTTCTTGATCTACGTCTTAAGATGTCGTTAGATCGACCTTCGTGGATCAACGTTCCGCTGTTCCTGGGTTGTATCGCTGGCAAGCTCAGGCTGGGCCCAATCATGATTATGGTGCAGTTTAGTCTATCGAATGACCAACCCTAAACTGACGCTCGATCCCCCGAGTGTAGGGATGTACACAGTAGGAGTGAGGATGTGGGCGAAAGCCCCGGAGGGCTTTCTGCCCCGAAGCACTGTGAGGGCGAGCAAGTTGCGATCCCGGATAGAAGGGGCCGCAGTGCAGCGCAGGCAGCGGAGCTCACCCCACAGAGAAGACTCCCATGGCGTGTGAGAGAATCAGTGACGCAGGAGCATTTACGTATGGTTGGATACCAGTAGACGCAGTGATTTGAAAGTGTGTGTGGTGGCAACCACACAGCGAAGTGCGCCGAGCGTGCAATGCGAAAAGCAATGCACGTCGACGCGAAAGAGAGCCAGCACACTGGCGAGCAGTGGCGTCCGTCTCGTTGGAGACCTGGAACGCATGTTGGCGAGTGCCGACGGCGTCGCGTCGGCACGAGAGAGTCCACCGGCGAGCGTTGAGCTGGCGGGAAATGGCGTCTGAGAGGTCCGAGTCGGAGATGAGTCGTGCCAATGCGACACGCATCGACACGATAAGGCCAGCGAGCTGGCGAGAAATGGCGTCCGGTCTGTTGAGAAACGGAGGACGCGAGGTCGACACGAGAAGGAGCCAGCGAGTTGGCGAGTTGGCGCGGAGTGGCGTCCGGGAGGTTGACCCAGGGATTCCCCGTGACGAGCGCCGAGTGCGACCTGCAAAAACGAGGAGCGGGCGAGGCGCTCGATGCGAGGGAGCCAGCTCGCTGGCAAGGACGAGAGCGGACGAGAAGACCCGTCGCCGGCACTGCCACCTGACTCACTCCTGCAGGGAGCACCGTCGGCAGATTGGTCATGCGCAGGGGTCGTGGCGAGCCGGAGGCGAGCCGAGAAGCTCCCAAGGGGCTGCCGCTCGGAGTGGGAAATTCGACCAAAGATGGTAGTGTACACTCGATTACACAATTGTGTACATTCTGTACTCTATAACCCTAACCCTATGTACACAAGTGACCTCGTTTGGTCGAGTCGGCCGTTTTGCCGAGTCGGGGTTTGAACTTGGTCGACCAATCGACCAATCGACGGTGATAGGGTTATAGAGTACAGAATGTACACAATTGTGTAACGTCGAGGTTCCCACTCCGAGCGGCAGCCCCTTGGGAGCTTCTCGGCTCGCCTCCAGCTCGCCATGACCCCTGCGCATGACCAATCTGTGACTGGTTTAGTATCTCCCCACTAGTAAACGTCATTTGGCACCACCTTTATGACGGTCGTCATCCCCCCTGTCTCAATATATGTGCTCAAGGACGCTCTATGCGGGATTTCCGATTGTCGGAGTCAGATGTAAAGACATTGTGCAGGACGCGCTTGCAAAGCTGTACCGGCATGGTGCGCGGTCCGCCGTCAACACAGGTGAAGCGTAAATTGTTGCGCGAAGGACCAGGATCCAGAAAGCTGTGTCGAATTCAAAAGGCGCTGCTTGTCTTTTGATGATTACATTCGTGACGACGACGACAAGGATTGACGTATCAATCAGGCGATAAATTCGTAAACTAGCAATGCTGCTCGTACTGATGGCAAAACAATATATTTGGATGCGCGTGCGCGTTCGCCTAAACACTTGGATGGCGAGACTGGCCCCCGAAAATGTGGGGATCGATGGCATCATGGCACGAGTGCAGGCTGTGAAGCCGGGTAAACAGGCTCCTGGATGTGGGATAAGCGAAGGGATGGATAAGGTAAGAGAATTTGAAGGAGGAATTGGCATGTGCTGCGGGAATACCGGAACGCTCTTTTCTTTTTGTTTATGAAGAGGAACATGCATGAAAACTTGAAGACACCACCATGCGCACGTGTCCATCTGCTGCGTGAGGATCAGGACGAATCAAGGAAGGATAGCAGCAGCGGTCCCCATCGTGGGTTGACTCGGTGCACTGTGCATATTCTGGACCTGTTCCTCTGGAGATCAAGATTTCATTGTGTTGGCCTTGCCTTGCGCCGTTTCACGGTCTGTGCAAGCCGTTCTGTTACGTCCTCGCTGGGTAGGAAAGGATGGCAAGCGGCAAGCACATCGGAATAGTAGGTGTGCATGGATCATTGTCGATGCCGACTACTATTGGTCGTGTCGGCCGCTGGTGTTGTTCCGTCTTCTAGAATCCATGAGTACCACCGTCAAGCACGGAAAGGCAATCCATACATGAAAACAGCATGAAAACAATGGAAACTATGACTTGGGGTGACCGAGTTGGTTCGCAGGGTGACAATGTTGACGGCAATCTCGAGAGGATGGGGTCCTAACCTCTTCTGCGTAGTTCTTCGAACTTGGCGGAATGTCTAGATCGACACACGTGTGATCGAATTGATCATGAACGTCCCAGAATTATGCGGGAACGTCCGCGGAAAAATGATCCTGCATTGGAAACACGGCCCTGGGCGGTCTGAGGCATGAGCAAGCGCCGAGATTTGTGCACTGGTCTATATCTTTTTATCAGACCCGTATACCAATGGTCGGATTCCCGGTCTACCTTACCAAGCAGGTACAAGGACCACAGCTTGTTCGTCGATTCCCTCCATTGCTTTATGACATAGTATCGCTGATGTCCATGCCGTCAACAATGGCTCCAGGCTGGTGCGTACTGACAATATGGAACTGTGTTAAGTAGTGCTGACCGCTGGACAAGTGGGTTCCCCGCTCAGCGAAATTGACGTCTGCTCTGGTGAGATACGGGCAGTGGCATTCTCAGCGAACGGGGAGTATCTTGTGAGTGGTGACGAAGAGATGGTTCGAGTGTGGCGAATGGAAGACGGCAAACAAATGGCAAGCATAAAATTGCGGTTTATCACCTGTCTCGCTGTCTCGAAGGATGGAAGGTGGATCTCGGCGGGGGCGGCCTGGTGTGAGGTGAGAGTGTGGAATGCAAAGACATACGAAACTTTCTTCGCGCGCATTGTGGAGGACGGTGATATCAACGGAGTCGATTTCTCACCCGCCGACTCAACTCGGCTCCTCGTTGCATCGCGTAACTGCAGAGCCATCGTCTGGGACATCGCAACTCGCAAACCAGTGGTTGGTCCACTCCGCCACGAGAGGGCGGTGAGAGCAGCAAGGTTCTCGCCGCAAGGTGATCGAATTGCAACAGCCACACTTGAATCCGTTCGAGTTTACGACAGCAACGATGGACACCTGCTCGTAGACATCCCAGCAACATGGACGGTCACCCCGTGGTACAACACTAGTCTCCTCTGGTCGAAAGCACACCTCTTCGTCGTATCTGGCAGTAAAATCAAACACATCGAAGCATCCACCGGGTCATCAGTCTCGGAATGGCCAGTGTCCGAAAGCAACGAATCCTCGTGCATTGCCCTGCCGAAGCATAGGGAATTCATCGCATACGCTACAAATTGTACCGTCACGTTTTGGGACACGTTGACACACACGCAGCTCGGTCTCATACAACACCCTCAAGGCATACGTTCAATCGCACTTTCGCCAGACGACCGGTTTATCGCAATTGGTGGAGTGGCCGGGAAAATCACCATCAAATGTCTATCTCGCATCATTGTAAGTATACATCGTGACTTCTTGCGTTGTGGCGTATCTGAACATCCCACTTGCTTCAATCCTATTTCCATATAGAATTCAATTCCGTTGTCTCGACTCCACCCAACTTTCCAGGAACCAGAAATCCAGATCGAGGACACTATTCTCGATTTGTGGAAGCACGATCAGCTCGCGAATGCGGAAGCATTACTGACCGCAGCAATCCCTACGTCTCAAAATTCTAGCCACCATGTACTCGCTAGTCGGGCGCTCGTGCGAGCACGCTTGCGACAGTGGGACACTGCGATCAGTGATGCCAAAGAGGTATTCGCCGCTCTGTTCTCGCATACACTACGCTGACGCTGACGCTAATTTATACCAAGTCCATCGAAATTCAGCCTTCTGTCACCGGGTACATTGCAAAGAGTATAGCGCTTGTCGGCAAAGGGGAAAAGGATGCCGGGTATCGAACTTGTGACATCGCGTTCGAGCACTTCCATTCAAATCACGTCAGTTTTCTCCTTTTGGTAAAGGTATGTATCCCATGTTCTGTACCCCTCAGCTGCTCATTTTGCTTAGGCTATCATCGTGTTTATGGCCGGAGAGCACGACGATGCGATATCCCGCGTAGGCGACCTCATTGCCAGTGTGCACTTCAACTCAATTTGTTACGTGGTTCAGGCACGTGCACAATGTACTCACATACGTCAATCGCCACTGATATTTCCAGCAGGCATATATGTATCTTCTTGTTGGAAATTCGCATATGGAGAACAGCAATTATGATGGGGCGATTCAATCGTTCGAACGTGCACGAGCCCCAATACGACACCACACAAGTCGCCTGGTCTCGGTGGTCTCACTGGTAAGCTTCGTCACGGCTATAATTGCAACCTATCGAAACATGTCGCCTTGCGTAACAGATATCCGGTTGGACGTTTAATGATCTCGGAATCACGATTCGGCAGCGTCTCTGTGAAGCCCTGTTTGCAGCGGGTCGCACGGCCGAGGGTGGCGAGTCTCTTCTCGATATGTTAAATACGCTCGACGAAGAGTTCTATATGCCCATCACCGAGTGGGTGTCTGGTGAGTTCATGGCACACCAATTTTGTTGCCCTGCATTTGAAACTTCTCCGCAGATTTTACCTGCAGATGTCTCTCCGCTCTCATGAGCAACGGTGACGCAGCATCGAAGGCTATCCGATACGATGGGGCGCCAACACTTTATGCAACCTGCGATTCGCCGATCTCCACGCCACTCTTGAGAGAGTGGGCAAAAGCGAAATTGGCAGGTGGCTCGTGGAAGGATGCCTTGACTGCCGCTGTCAGTGTGAGTGTTTCTTTTTACTCTGGTATGCCTTGTGGGCCTGACACTCTTGATTCGGAGTTTACGTCTCCGAGATTCGTTATCTATCGTGCTATTTGTGAAGCTTTGGATACATTCGGCCGCGTATTGGATGCTAGCGACTGTTTCCACCAGATGGTGAGCGAATTAGCAGGGCAAATGAACATGCATGACGAGCAGGTAAAATGGGTTCTTGGTGAGTTGTGCACGCTATGCAGGCGATATTGGTGCGATTTTTGTCTCCTAGACTTCAGGCTGCGTTGCCACGAAAAGCATGAGTGTCTCGGAGATGTAGCAGCGGACGCACAACGACTTGATGTGGCCATTACTCACTATTCGGCTGCAATGTCCCTCGATATAAGCTCTCCTCGGGGCATTTTGATCAAAAGAAGTAAGGCATGCATGGCCAAGGGGTTGTGGGAAGATGCCTTACATGACGCCAAACAAGTGGGTCACTTCTGTTTTCCACAGATCCGCTCTTATCGATGCCGAATCATTAGGCCATCGCACTCGATCCATTAGGCTGTGAGAGCATCCTGATGGAGTGGGCAAAAGTAAATTTGGTGAATGGTTTATGGAAGGGTGCTTTGTCTGCTGCTCGCGATGTAAGCATTGCTTCTGCTAACGCTGATCGTGAAATTAACTTGTATATTGAAGTTCAAAGTCCCGAGGCTCACAATCTATCGCGCCCTGTGCGAGGGTCTCGAAACGGTCGAAGGAATAACGGACGCGATCGAGTGTTTCCATCAAATGGAGAACGAATTGCCGGAGGAGACGATTATTCAGGGTGAGCAGGCAAAATGGGTTCTAGGTGAGAAGTCCTGCATGTCGTACAAGTGGCGTTTGTGACCATTCTACTTCAGATTTCAAGTTTCGTTGCTCCGAACAGCTGGAACGTTTCGGAGATTCAGCCATGGAGAGTGGGAGACATAGCGAAGCTCACAAATACTATTCGGCTGCGGTATCCATTCAACCTGTTGACACTCGGGGTTATTTCATCATGCAAAGCAAAGCACGCATGGCCAATGGATTATGGAAGGATGCTCTAGATGACGCTGATGAGGTGAGTTCCGTTGTATCGTACAAGTCTCTTCATATTGAGGCGGAAGCATCAGGCGATCATGCTCGATCCATCATCACCATGGGGCTATGAGACTAGGCATGCGGTGTTACATGGGACAGGACGTTATGTCGATGCCATAGACACGTTCGAGACGATGCTCTTGAAGATGGTTCAATCCCCTGACCCAAAGATTCGTGGTGAGTTACATCTTCGATGTCGTGTTAAAGATGATTCGCCAACACTGCCTCATAGAGCGTCGTGGCCAGTACATCAGCCCATCCAACACCCGAGCGGTGATCCGCAGAATTGTTCAACGAACTATACGCCATTCGCCACGCGTGCTCATTAACACAACCACCGGCCGCCTCCAGAACAAAACTGAGCAGGCATCTGCGTTCGAATCTCTGCCACTCTTCAACGAACTCGTATCGTCGATGACAACACGCATCGACCGTGCCCGCATCAAGCGCGAAGTAAGACAGTACTTCAGATATGTGATGCTATCACACAAATGGGAAAAAAACGAAACATTGTTCCAGCAGGTCGTACACATAGCAGTGTACGACCTGGATAAATCCCCGACTCACGACAAACTGCAAATGTTTTGCAAGATCACTCGGGATGCCGGATTCAATTGGGCATGGTGCGATACTTGCTGCATCAACAGGCAGGACCATTTCGTACTCCAGGAGGCATTAGTAGCCATGTTCAAATGGTATCGTGGCTCGGCCATGATGATCGTCTTTCTCCGAGGTGTTTGCTCCCCAGCGAAGTCTGGTGATCTCGTGAGGAGCATCTGGAATACTCGTGCATGGACATTCCAGGAATATGTTGCTGCCAAGATCATCCGATTCTACGCAGAGGATTGGACTCCATATCTGAACCTGGAGACCTTCAACCACAAAGAGTCGCCTGAAATCATCTCGGAGATGGAGCAAGCCACTGGGGTATCTGCACAGCAACTGATGGCCCTTCGTCCGGGATTAAGCAGCATCCGGGAGAAACTACGCCTTGCTTCGACGCGGCAGACGACCCTGGTAGAAGATGCCGCGTACTCGTTGCTTGGCATTTTCTCGGTTGCTGGCATATCATCAATCTATGGAGAAGGGGAAAACGCACTAGGGCGACTACTGGCACACATTCTCGCCGGGTCTGGAGACGCGAGTATCCTTGCATGGACTGGGCAGTCCGGGGGTTACAATAGTTGCCTGCCTGCTCACATTACTGTATTCAACCAATCTGCAACGTCACACCTCCCGCTGCCTATCGAGAACGCCGAAATGGAAAAGATTGTCAGCACGTTGCGCACCTCGGCACTCGACCTTGACTTGGCACTGAAGTTATACGACCGGCTCGACGAACTCCCCGCACCCTGGTTCGCAGCGAGTCGGATGAAACTTCCGTGCATTGCCTTCAAACTCCCACCTCTGTCCCCATATCGAACACGTTCAGGTCGTGTTTATCGCGCGGATACTCTCCCCTTCGGAATGGTGGAAATCAAGACAAGACAAGATCCATCTCGGCTGAATTCTCTGTATCTCGTTCTTCCCTGGCTGGATTCTCTCCTTGACCGCGAAGATATGCAGAGCAGCCCATTCGTGGAGGATGACATCGCGGAGCCATCCTCACCGGGCGTAGATGATGAAGATATCTCTGACGAAGAAATCGAAGATGAAAGTTCCTCGTCGCTTTCTGAACCCGACTCGCCGTCACCACCTCCTCCCATGGATACAGTCCCCATGGACAGGGAAACTCGAGCGTTGCGGCTCATTGCCCGCCTTAGACAGCCATTTGGCGCACTTTTATTCACGTTGGCGTCGACGCGTCGACGCGCGGTGGTGTACAGGCGAGTCGCGGCTGATAGCATGATTACTGTGCAAATGCGGGAGAACATCCCCTTGACTGATCTTCTCGACAATGTACGCATACTCGACGTCTTGTAGTTTACGTAGTATCCCAGACGATACTTGGCATACTACATCTGCATCAATCACACCACTTCGATGTGTAGCCATAGCACTTTGAGCGTTCTTCTTGCGCAAGTTGAGCCATTGAGTTAGAAACACAGCCCGAGGGGATCCGGATGCGAGCAAGCGCCGAACACATGAGGTGATGGGGCGTGCGCACTGGTTTATATCAAGGAAGGGCAACGTGTATACAGCGCCACTGGGCATGCAGACTAACTTGTTCGTTGCCAGTACTCCCACCATTGCCCTGCCATTGTGCCGCTGATGACCACATCGTCGACAATGGGTGCGTACTGACAAGATAAATTTGAGAGTGCGTTGATACTGACCATTGTGTGGACAAGAGCGTTCCCCGCTCGTCGAAATCAACGGCGGTGATAGGGTACTATGGGCAGTGACATTTGCAGCCAATGGCAAGCACCTTGTGAGCGGCGATGAAAACGGGGTTCGAGTGTGGCGAGTGGAAGACGGAGAAGAAATGGCAAGGATAGAAGCGCCGTATGTCCTGTGTGTCGCTGCCTCGAAGGATGGGAGATGGATCGCAGCGGGGACGTTGCGAGGCGAGGCGATCGTCTGGGACGCAGAGACATACGAAACAGTCTTCACGCCCGAGCCTGAGAATCGTGATATTAACGGAGTCGATTTCTCCCCTCAGGCTGGCCAGGCTCGGCTCGTCACTGCATCATATAACTGCACAGCGAGCGTCTGGGACGTCGCAACTCACCAACGAGTGGTCGGTCCACTTCACCACGAGGGTCCAGTGAGAGCCGCGAAATATTCGCCGCAAGGTGATCGAATCGCAACAGCCTGTCCTGATTCTGTTCGAGTCTACGACAGCAACGACGGCCGCTTACTCGTGGACATCAAAGTGAACGTAATCCCGTGGTTCAGCACCAGTCTCCTCTGGTTCAAGAACCACCTCTTTGTCCTATCCGGCAATGAAGTCAAACAAATCGAAGCATTCACTGGGTCAACACTCTCGGAATGGCCGGTTCCTGATACCCGCTTCTCTTGTATTGCCCTCCCGCAACACGGGGAATTCATCGCACACACTACAAACCGAACCGTCGCGTTTTGGGACACGTCGACACACACACAGCTCGGCCTCATACAACACCCTCGAGACATACGTTCAATCGCAATCTCACCAGACGACAGGTTTCTCGCAATTGGTGGAGAGGGCGGGAAAATCACCATCCAACGTCTAACCCACTTGACTGTAAGTATCGTACCTCCTCCGACTGTGGCGTACCTGGATAAAATTTTGCTCCGATCACATCTCCACACAGTATTCAGTCCCTTTGTCTCAGGTTCACTCCCCTTTCCAGGAACCAGACATTCAGATCGACGACGCTGCGCTTGATTCGTGGAAGCGCGATCAACTCGCGAGAGCGGAAGTGTTATTGACCGCAGCAATCCCCAAGTCTCGGAATGAAAGGCATCATGTACTCGCCAGTCGAGCTCTCGTTCAAGCACGCCTGGGACATTGGGACGCTGCGATCAGTGATGCCAAAGAGGTGTTTACCGCTCTGTTCTCGCATACGCCAACGCCAACGCTAATCTATACCAAGTCCATCAAAATTCAGCCTTCCGTCATTGGTCTCATCTCAAAGAGCGTAGCGCTTGTCGGAAACGGAAAAAAGCACGAGGCATATCGGGCGTGTGACATCGCGTTTGAGCTCCGTTCAACTCACGTCAGCTTTCTCCTTTTGATCAAGGTATATATTTCGTCCACTGTAACTTGATTTTTTCTCAGTCACTTGTTTGGCCCAGGCTGTCATTGTGTTCATGGCTGGAGAGCACGACGATGCAATATCGCGCTTAGACGATCTCATCGCTACAATGCAATCGAATTCAGTATGCTATGTGGTTCAGGCACGTGCATAACGCGCTACCACAGGCTAAGACACCACTGATACCTCCAGAAGGCATATATGCATCTTCTCCTCGGAAACTCGCGTATGCACCACAGCGACCACGAGAGTGCGATAAAATCGTTTGAGCGTGCACAAGCCCAGATACGGTTCCACACGAGTCGGGCGCTCTTGATGGTCTCACTGGTGAGCTTCCGAACGGTTATATTACGACTCGCTCACCGTCCTTGACAGATATCTGGATGGAAGTTTGATGACCTCGTCATCACAATTCGACAACGTCTTTGCGAAGCCTTGCATGCGGCGGGTCGTACGAATGAGGCAGGCGAGTCTCTCCTCGAAATGGTGACTACGTTCAACGAAGAGGTCTATATGAGCAAGCCCATCACTCAGTGGGTTTCTGGTGAGCTTATGTTCTACCTGTTCGGTTATACATGCATTCGAAACTTTTCCCCAGAATTCACCCAACAATGTCTCTCTACTCCCGAAATTAATGGTGATGCAGCCCGATGTGACGAAGCGTCGCTTCATGAAACCCTGGATTTACCGACCCCCGCGCCGCTTTTGAGAGAGTGGGCAAAATCAAAATTATCGAGTAGCCCATGGAAAGATGCCTTGGTTGCCGTTGCTAATGTGAGTATTTCAATCTAATCTGGTATGCATTATGAGCCTAACACTCTGGAGTTCGTGTTTCCGAGATCAACTATTTACCGGGTCATATGTGAACATCTCGAAATGATTGACCACATAACGGACGCGATTGAGTGTCTGCAGCAAATGTTGAGCGAATTTGCGGGCGAAGGAGACATGCATGGTGAACAAGCGAAATGGGTTTCTGGTGAGCGGTCGCGCACGCTGTTTCATGTGGTGTTTATGTGATCAATCTCAATCTCCGTTAGACTTCAGACAGCTCGGGGATGCAGCAGTGGATGACCAACAACACGATGTTGCCATTGCTCGGTATTCAACCGCGTTGTCTCTCAATGACTTCATGCCACAAGATGTTTTAATCAAACGAAGCAAGGTATATGTCGCAGAGGGGTTATGGGAGGACGCTTTAGATGATGCGAATCAGGTACGCCACTCGTGCCTTGTGCGTGTATGATAGTGTTGACGCAGAATTATTAGGTGACAATACTCGATCCCTTGACTCCCTGTGGCTACGAATGGGTATTAATGGAATGGGCAAAAGTAAAACTGGCAGATGGGTCGTGGAAGAAAATCTTGGAAACTGCTGGCGATGTGAGTGTATCCCTCTACTGGAATGTAATGTGAACTGAATATGTTGATTTGAAGTTCAAGGTCCCGCGATTCACGATATATCAGGCCTTGTGTGAACGTCTCGAGACGGTCGGCCACATCACGGATTCGATCGAGTGTTTTCACGAAATGACAAGTGAATTGGCACAAGAGATACAAGGCGAGCAGGCGAGATGGATTCTCGGTGAGTGATCCTGTGTGCTGCATACGACACGTACGTGACCATTCTCTGTCAGAGTTCAAATCTCGTTGCTGTGGCGAGCTAGAAGTCCTCGGGAACACCGCAATGAACGCTCAGCAATACGACAAATCCATCTTCTATTATTCGGTTGCACTGTCCCTCAGTCCTACCAACCCAAAACCCCTGTTCACCAAGCGAAGCGAAGCACGTGCGGCGAGCGGCTTGTGGGAGGATGCAATAAAGGATGCAAATGAGGTATGAAATTTGTTGTGATCAAGTGCATCCTTGTTGATGGAGATTGTTAGGTCATCACGCTCGACCCATCATCACCATTTGGTTACCAGGGGGTGTTGATGGAGTGGGCAAAATTGCAATTGACGGATGGGTTGTGGAAGAATGCCTTGAAAACTGCTCGTGGTGTGAGTGTGTTCCACTATCGGTGTATACCCTACATTTAACACTGTAATTTGAAGTTCAAGGTCCCGAGATTTGCGATATATCAGGCCTTGTGTGGACGTCTCGAAACGATCGGCCGCATCACGGACGCGATCGAGTGTTTCCACGAAATGGCAAGCGAACTAGCGCAGGAAACAATAGGCGAGCAGGCGAAATGGATTTTTGGTTAGTGATTGTGTGTGCAACACAGTTGGCACCTTCGTGACCACTCTCTCTCAGACTTCAGATCTCGATGTTCCGGGAAGCTAGAGGACCTCGGGGATGCAGCGATGAACGCTCAGCAACATAACCAAGCCATCTCCCTTTATTCGGTTGCACGGTCCTTCAGTCCCACTACCTCACAAATCCTGTTGATCAAGCGAAGCAAAGCATGTGTGGCGAGTAGTTTGTGGGATGATGCAATAAATGACGCAAATGAGGCATGAAATTTTTGTGACCAAGTGCATCCTTTTTAATGGAGATTGTCAGGTCATCACCCTCGACCCATCCTCACCATTTGGCTACCAAGGGGTGTTGATGGAATGGGCAAAATTACAAATGACGGATGGGTTGTGGAAGGATGCCTTGAAAACTGCTTGCGGTGTAAGTGGGTTCCATTATCGGTGTATATCCTACATTTAACACTACCATTTGAAGTTAAAGGTCCCGAGATTTGCAATATATCAAGCCTTGTGTGGACGTCTCGAAACGATCAACCGCATCACGGACGCGATCGAGTGTTTCCACGAAATGGTAAGCGAACTTGCACAGGAGACAATAAGCGAGCACGCGGAATGGAATTACGGTGAGTGATCGTGTATGCAACACATTTGACACCTTCGTGACCGTTCTCTCTCAGACTTCAAATATCGATGCTCCGGGAAGCTAGAGGACCTTGGGGATGCAGCGATGAACGCTCAGCAACATGACCAAGCCATCTCCTATTATTCAGTTGCACTGTCTCTCAGTGCCGTCATTCCACAAGACGTTTTAATCAAACGAAGCAAGGTATATGTTGCCCGACGGTCATGGGAGGACGCTTTAGATGATGCGAGTCAAGTACGTCATCTATGTCTTGTGCGGGTCTGAATTATGGACGCAGTATAATTAGGCGATAATGCTCGATCCATTGACTCCGTGGGGATACGAGAGGGTATTGATGGAGTGGGCAAAAGTAAAATTGAGGGATGGGTCGTGGAAGAATGCAATTACAACTGCTGGCGGTGTGAGTGTATCCCTCTATTGAAATGTAACGTGAACTGACTACTTCGAATCGAAGTTCAAGGTCCCGCGATTCGCGATATATCAGAGTTTGTGTGAACGTCTCGAGACGGTTGACCATACCACGGATGCAACCGAATGTTTCTGCGAAATGACAAGCGAATTAGCACAAGAAATGCAAGGCGAGCAGGCGAGATGGATTCTTGGTGAGTGATTGTATATGACACATGCGATACCTACGTGACCGTTCTCTGTCAGAGTTCAAATCTCGATGCTGCGGGAACCTCCAGGACCTCGGGGATGTAGCGATGAACGCTCAGCAATATGATGAAGCCATCTCCCATTATTCTGCTGCATTGTCTCTCAGTCCTACCACCCCACTACACCTGTTCACCAAGCGAAGCAAGGCACGTGCGGCGAGCGGCTTGTGGGAGAATGCAATAGATGACGCAAACGAGGCATGAAATTTTCTTGTGACCAATTATGACCTTGTTGATGGAGATTATCAGGTCATCATGCTCGATCCATCGTCACCATTTGGCTATGAGATGAAGTATACGGCGTTACGTGGGGCAGGACATCATAAAGATGCATTGGATGCGTTCGAGACGATGCTCTCGAAGATGTCGCAGCCACTTGATCCAGTGATTCGCGGTGAGCGTGATGACTTCATACTAAAGTTTATCTACTGATTTTGCCTCGTAGAATGTTATCGCCAGTACACCAAGACGAAAGCAACGATTCGCAGGGTCATTCAAGACGCTATTCGTGAATCGCCTCGAGTGCTCATTAATACCACTTCTGGTCGGCTCTGCAACAAAGCTGAACAAGCTGCCGCTTTCGAATCATTGTCAGTCTTCGCGGAGCTCATCTCATCTATGACCACACACATCGACCACGCCCGGATTGAGCAGGAAGTTACCGAGTACTACCGTTATGCCACGTTCTCGCACAAGTGGGAAGACAACGAACCTCTGTTCGAAAAAGTCCTGCACATCGTGGTGTACGACCTCGAACAGTCTCCCACTCACAAAAAGCTGCAAATGTTCTGCAAGATCGTGCGGGATGCTGGGTTCCATTGGGCATGGAGTGATACGTGTTGCATCAACAAAGTGGATCACTTCGTGCTCCAAGAAGCTCTGGTCGCCATGTTCAAGTGGTACGAGGGCTCTGCCCTGACGATCATTTTCCTCCGTGGTGTTCACTCTCCGTCGCGGCGCGGCGCTTTGGTGAAGAGCATTTGGAACACTCGAGTATGGACCTTGCAGGAATATCACGCATCCAAGGTGGTCCGATTCTACACTGAAGACTGGACTCCATACCTGAACCTCAACATTCCCAACCACAAAGAGTCACACGAGATTATCTCGGAGATGGAAGAGGCAACCGGTGTCTCTGCACGAGCGTTGATGGCACTCCGACCAGGCCTCGATGACATACGAGAGAAGTTGTGTTTAGCTTCGAGACGAGAGACGACCCTTGTCGAGGATGCAGCATACTCATTGCTTGGGATATTTTCTGTGTCCTTATCCGTTGTATATGGCGAGGGGAACAAGGCGCTCGGGCGACTGTTGGCGCAGTTACTCACGAGCTCAGGCGACACGAGCATTCTTGCGTGGACAGGGAGGTCGGGCAAGTTCAATAGTTGCCTCCCTGCCGATATCATCGTGTTTAGCCAGTTGCCGACATCGTACATTCCGCCGGCCATCGAAGGTGTCGAAATGGACATGATCACTGCCAGATTGCGGGCCTCTTCACCCAATTTTACGTTGGTCATGAAGTTGTATGACCAACTCAGTGAGCTCCCAGTCCCATGGTTTGCAGGACAACGGATGAAACTTCCATGCATCACTTTTAAACTCGGGCCTTTATCGACTTCTCGGAGCAGGTCAGAACGGGTTTTTCGCGCACAAACAGCTATGCTTGGGATTGTAGAGATCAGGACCAAAGAGGATCTCTCTCGATTGGATTCCCTTTACCTCATTCACCCTTGGATTGACTTTCTCCTCGGCCGACAACCTGTTGGAAACTTGAATGTAACGGAGACGATATACGAGGAGAGTATAGGCGACCAGTCTTCTTTAATCGGCGAGCCGTTGTCGTTCCCTGGTTCGTCCGATATCACCTTGGTGGCCAAGCAAACACGAGCGGCGCGGCTCGCTGCTCGCCTTGGGCTGCCGTTTGGTGGACCGCCCACCACATCTCGATATGCAGAGTCTCTCAGGCCCCCCTCGTCTGTATCGCAGTCGGACAAGCAGCTGCGAGCCCTCCGACTCATCGCTCGAATGAGACGACCGTTCGGTGCACTGTTACTCACACCGAACCTTGGCAATGTGGCAGCATTCAGGAGGGTCGCTGCGGAAAGTCTGATCACGGTCCAGGTAGAGGAGATCGTGTCGCCGGCGATATTGAACAAGCTAGTGGACAGTGTACGCGTACTGGATGTGCTTTAACGATTTCTATCACTGTATCAATGTAGAATACTCATACATACGCATATACGTCACCCGCATGTTTTTTTAGACTTTCCGTCATTGCTTTCGTAGGCCTTCGAGAACGACTCGGAACGTGCGCCGTGCCATTGGGTCAAAAATCCGTGTTAGTATCGCTGCCCAAAACTTTCCTCCGGGTCAATTTACCTTGCCGTTGTCGATATCGTCGAGTATGAGAAATCCAAAGAAGACACCCTTCTGAATCAAGTTGTGCTGCACTGTCCCTCACCGTGACTGTTCGCGATACCACATATATGCGCTCGTACAGGTCTGTGGCACTTCCGATTGATCTTGTCTTGACCTTTGCCAGTATGGAGCTGCAAGTGCCAAATAATTCCCGCGACTTTTGAACCCACAACGCGCGACTTTTCTGCCGCAACGCGCGCAATTTAAACATCGCCCGCGCGAATTAGATATCATACGTCCGCGCGATTTATTCAAGTACCATTATCCGCGCAATTTAGATATTGTCTACGTGATTCCGATTAAACATGGCTAAAAGTACTACTTAGTAAGAGACTGTTCCGCCCACTTCTTTGCTATACGCTCTATGAAGTCGTCTTCTCGGTCGAATGCTGATCCACCCCGAAGTTTCGTTATCATCAAACGCCGGCATCCTAGTGACACCTATCCGATCTCAGTCAGCTCTTCGAACTTTTAGGCGAACGGGTCTGGGTGCGGACGAAGGAGACGGCAACGGCGTGTCGTCATCGTCGCGTGGAGGTGGGGATGGGGCGACGGGCGACGGCGACGGCGACGGCTAGTGGTGAGGTGGACGAGGCGACGGCGCTCGCCGTTCGCGTATGCCGTCGTCGTCGTCGTGTGCCAGTGTGGAGGGACGGACGAGGTGGTAGTCGTCGTGTCCTCGTCCTCACCCGAGGACGAGGGAGAAGGAGAGGGCGAGGGCGAGGGCGAGAGCGCGTCGTCGTGTCGTTGTCCTTGAGTCGTCCTTGTTGCGTGGAGGTGGGAATGAGGCGACGGGTGATGACCTGTGGGTGTTACTAGTTAGTAGTCTACTAGTAAACTTACTGCCTACCACGCTGCAAGCCGCGACTTACCAAATCGGGCAACATACCGCCTATGAGTCATAGAGTGTATGGCGAAGAAGTGGGCGGATACAGTGTCTTTCTAAGTAGTACTGAAGTTTTTCTATGCTTTCTGTGATCGTAATCGTGTGGACGACACTAAATCGCGCGGAATGTCCGCCCAAATCGAGCTTGGAGTGAAAAAAAAAAGTCGTGCGGATTATGTTTACAAAATTGCGCGCGTGGTCACTAATAAAAAGTCGCGAACGGCAGTTAAATATCGCGGGAATTTATTGGCACTTGCAGCTCCATATTGCCAGTGGCCATTGCGCAACATATGCAGTATACCGACAAAAATTGCACAAATGAATCATCTCGGGAGTCATTCTTTTGGGGCACACCGAACTTTGCAACCTATCCATGGACATGAAGGACACGTCGACAAGAAACGAAGGAGAGAAATCAAGTCAAATATAAGTGACCTCCCCAAAGGTCACCGTCCCGGGTCGTCGCTTCTCCCCCAACTTGGCCACCTTGGCGTCCCCCTTATCATCAACTCCCAACGTCGACTTCTTAGGACTGTCATATTCTGGCACCCCTAACCGGATTGGCATCGAGAAGGGCACATAGGTGAATGTGTGAGTGGCGACCATCAGGGGAACATGCAAGAAGGGGGTACACGTACATGTCATTGGCGTGCGGCCTTCGCGTTCGTTACTCAACAAAAGTGATTTCTCTGTCGGTGCCGACACTAATTCTTCTTAAGCAGGAAGAAAGAAAAAAGCAAAACATGTTGTAATACGTATACATAACAAAACACTGTTGACGCACCTTTTGATGCAGTCTGAACCTGCGACGAAGCTAGTTTGGGATCCAAGGCTAACTTTGACGCAGGCGGCGACATGGTGACTAGCGTGGGAGAGTAGCTCGACCCGAGTGACGCAGCACGTTCGTCATTTCCTTTCGACGCGTCCGGTCGTTGTTGGATGCTAGATACCCCAAATTCATGTACGATGGGCACTGGTGGGACATCGGGACTTGATTGCGTGGACAACGATGAAGATGGAGGTGGAATGAAAGGCGTCGCGGGCATGAAGCCGAAAGGTGCCCCGTTGAACGGGGTGGCACTAGAGGGCGTCCCGTTGAAGGACATGGTGCTGAAAGGTGTTCCGTTGAGCAGGGTGGCAGTAGAGGGCGTCCCGCTGAAGGACATAGGAGGAGGCGGATACCATGCAGTTGACCAG
Organism: Boletus subparvulus; assembly: GCA_038092515.1. Lineage (NCBI taxonomy): Eukaryota > Fungi > Basidiomycota > Agaricomycetes > Boletales > Boletaceae > Boletus > Boletus subparvulus. The sequence continues at coordinate 17,242 of JBBPQL010000202.1, read as the reverse complement.
GGCATCCCAGGAGGAGGTTGGACTGTGAAAAAAAAAGTCATGTAGGTGCACACAGAAACGTTACGACCGCCACATCAGCATGGACACGCACCTGGCCCGGTACCGCCGATACCGTGACGAGACTGGACGTAACCCATCTCCTCCTGCCTTGGTGGGTGGGGATAGGGATATGTTCTTGTAGTCATACCCCGCAAATCTGTCAGTCTGTCTTGCATCTCCCTCATGAGCCATTCGCTGAGACTTCGCATCTGTCTCGTCAGTTCTTGTTGTTGGTCGATGCCTGCACGATGCGCGAACCGTTGTTCCTGATAGTATTCGAGTGCACGATTAATGACTGCTCATGCGAGTGACGTGTTTGGGCAACCCACTCACTCTCAGGATTTCGAGCAGTGTATCCTGCAAAGGAGCCTGAGGTTGTGGGAGGATCTGTGGAAACCGATGAACTATGTATTGAACAGGGAAAGATGAACATCAAGCAAGCTTACCTGGCCGGGTGGCATCATGGTGTAAATCTGCGGTTGAGCCAAAACACCTGGGTGTTGAACATGGACGTTCGTAGCCACAGGTGGTGGGATGACCGTCTATAGGACAAATTACGTCAGTGTTCGCTCGCTCCTACCAATAGCAAGTAATTCTACTTCGTGGGGAGCCTGGTACAAACGAGGAGCTTCGCCAAGGCTTCCGGGGTTTTCCGATCCTCCGGAGGAATGCCATGAAGAGCCTTGGGTTCTTGAGGATCGCCTTCGTCGGGGAGGTCGTACGTCGGCGGCCATTGGTAATGAGCCAATGGGAATTTTGGGAATTGGCGCAGAAATGCCCAGTTGGACAAGGTCTTCCCAGCGTGACATGCGGCTTTCAATTTCAGATTCAGAATCCGATGACTGTGTGCTGGATCCCTCAGTTCCGGGTCTGGTTATGATAACTGGGGGTAACACTTCTGATGGTTGGGGTAAGGTTCCGCCGGTAATGGGTTCAACCGACTCTGGTGTTTGTGAAGAGTGGCGTTGAATATTGACATCGCCTTCTTCAATCCCCGGGAGATTTTCAGAGTGGCCGCTCGGACGGCGGTGACGTAGCGGTGGAGTGTCAAGTGAATCAGCGTCCTCATCACCGCTGTCGGAGCCGCTCGTTTGTTCTCGGCGCTCACGACGATTCCTAGGGGAGCGGTTACGGTAAAGCTCGTAACCCTGCGTGTCGTCCAAATGATCACTGTCTCTGCGGCGCCGTCTGGGTTTCAATGAATAATCATCGACACGCCGCCGGGCGTGTCTTGCTCTCGGAGAGTAAGACCGAGAACGCTGATCGTCCCCGGGACGCTCCGGCCTGCGTAGGCGTTGAAGACCCCCGTCTGAGGGTGAATTATCCACAGGATGGGTCATCGAGTCTTGGCGACGATGCCGGGGACGAGATCCTTCCAAAGGATTCCCATACCGTGGATCAAGATCTGACGAAGCATATTAGCCTATAGTCTTTAGCAGATACACAACATAGACTCACACCGTGTCTGTGGGTCAGCAGAACGTTCTAAAATAGAACGCATGTCGCTCAAAGTCCGGAGTGCCTCGTCGTATCGACCCATGCCCTGCAACGCTTCATGCTTTCTTTCATAGCCCAAAGGGGAAAGCGGGTTCGAGTTGATTACCTCGACAAACAACATCGTTGAGCACAAACTGATGCAATGAACAGTGGCAAGCATACCTCGTCCGCGTCCTTCAAAGCGTCTTCCCATGCATGTGTTGCTGCGTATGCCTTGCTCCGCTTAAACAAAATGCCATCCCGTGTTACCGGATCCATGCTCAAAGCCATTGAATAACGGGAGATGGCCTCCATGTAGTTCCGGGACGTCATTGCATTGTCGCCGAGACTTTCCAATGACTTCATGCATTGCTGAGTAAACGCTAAGGTAGGGTGTATTGTATTAGGTCAACACCAACACGAATTGACTTGCTTACTAGTGATCCACTCGGCGTTATCCTTTCTCGTTCTTATATCTTCCCCAAAGTCGCGGGTTATTGTCCGGAGGGTGTCTAGTGCCTCATTTATACGCTGAGCAACATACAAAACTTCACAGTTTTTCCGATGAATGGTAAACTGCAGATTATCAAACCTCCAGCCGCATATCTAGAATCATCAATGTACGCTACAATGCGGTGCACCTTCGGCTTACCAAAGAAATAATCTTGAGGTCCGAGACCGCACGGAATGGCCCAAGTGATTGCGCCCGTGACAAAAGCTGCAATGCCCTATCGTAGTCCTCTTTCTTGGTTGCCAATGTCGCAAGCCGAACATTCATTTCTGCCTAGAAACAAGATCTCGTGAGACTTCCACTGTCGCTTGTTACAAAACCTTGCCTGAACAGAGGAACATGCCGACTTGACCTCAACCGGACAGTGTTCAATCAGGACAGCGATACCAGCCATGCTTTCAGCATGATACCCGACCTCAAACAACACGGTGGACTTACAACAAACGGGATGTAAGCAAACTGACATACATGGATGGGCAACTCACTTTGATTAGCAACACAACATCTCTATCATGGATTTCACACTGTCGGAGGGCAACGTTGAAGGCTTCAACTGCAAATCCATACTTTTCCTGCCCGAACAGTGCAAACCCCTTTGCAATGTGAGCAACCACCGAGGGCTGGATATCAATCGACTGTGGGTGCAATTCGATCACCTCGATGAAATTGAGAGAAAAAAACTAACCGTTTCAGCATCCCTCAGCGCCGCATCCCAGTGAAGTAATCGTGCTCGGATAAGCGCTCTATTGGCAAACGCGGAGTGATCAGAACCCGTGCGACGGATGAGTTGCCTTGACAGTATTTCTTCAGCATCGTCCAGCTTATCTTTTTTCCAGGCTTCACGAGCCGAGTCGTCGATATCCGTCAGTCGTATGGACGTGTCACTGTCCACCGCGAAGTGCATAATTAGCGCGATTCAACGACAACATTTTGAAAGGGAGAGGACAACTTGCCAGATGGTTTGCAAGCACACAGTACCTTGAACCAAGTGAGTTATGTGCCGCAATTCAACAACAAAGAGCCTACCGTCTTGCGAGATTAGACGATAGTTCTCGGACACGATCCTTTCTAGCCGGCCGTCATGGCCAAGGTCCTCCGGCTTCAATAGTCCCTGTATATCCAAAGGTGTTAGATCTTCATTCAATCAAATATGCTTTTAAACGAACTTTTTCGAACAGGATACTCCACTGACTATCATGAGTGATAGCAACATTTGCGGAAGGTTCCTGGATGATGAACATGGTCGTCGAACCTCGTCGATCTACAAAAATCCTACAATACACACCTTGCTTAGCAAATATCGGTTGACAACGTCAGATGGGTGGAGGCTCTGGATACCGCCGTCAGTGTCAACGAAAGCTTGTAGGTATCGTCGACTGACCTGGAGAGGTTGTGGAACATGACTGATCGTTACGTGCCCAGTGGCACTTGTATCGTGAGATTGCGAGAAAGTTGTTCTTGAGTCCTCGGTTGAACGAGTCACTGGCAGAGTCTGTTCAGCCGATTGCCTACCTCCGCCACCACCCCTAGACACGAGTCTTCTCCAAATATTCCCGGCTCGGGAGGGACTCGTACCATTGCCCCCCTTGGAGAACTTCACCGACCGCCGCGACTGAGGAGGCGGGGCATCTACCTCGATTTCAACCCATCTTTTGCCCAATATTCCCTCTCTGATCGCAATTTTAAATCCATTGATGAATACAGATTGGTTCGGGATTCCGACGTCAATCTGTGGTCCTACACGCCAGTCCAACGCACGCATAGTCTCCCAAGCGTAAGACATATTATTACCCTCTCCAGCATGTGATGCCTTGAATTGCGCAGATGATTCCGCGGTACCAGTAGCTTGATGGAATGCTGCAACAGACCAAGAGCTCGTTTTGGACAACCCAGTAATCAGATAGAGGGAATCGTGGGTTATGATACGACCAAGGTGCTGCTCGGCGAAATTGTACCAATCAGCCGCATTTCGAGTCGCGACATCTCTGAATATCTGTCTCTTACGGAGCTTGCAGCTTTCGGCGCCTTTTGGAAGAATGAGGAGTGCGCCTTCGCTAGATGAGAGACTGAACTCGTAGGTGTAGGGACTGCTCTCCATAGTATAGTCAGTCTGATGGTCCTAACACCGGTTGTCATAAAAGGGAGGCGTGACCCACCGAGATGTAGCATCGCCAGACGGCTCGATGGTCCTAGCTGTCACTGAAGAGGTGGATATGACCCGACCAGGATACTCGGCATGAGGAAAGGAAGCGATATCCCATTCATCAAGTTCGATAGGGACGAAGTTGTCAGGTACACCAGTGACACGGTGCAAGGGATGTTCACGGGGTAAACATATATTGAAGAAGACATCAAAGCTGCCGTTCTCTAGATCAATGACGCCGACATCGCCAATCCGGAGTCCGTCTCGACGGCGCAGTAGGAGTTCGTGGGAGGGTTCTGGTGTCCATAGAGGATATCCGTAACCGAGGGGCAGTAAATGTTTCGCGTACAGTTGCGGTGGAGGATCAGTCATGCCGTGGCAGCGACTCGGACGGTGAGACGAGAGAAGCTTGAGAAAAGATGATTAGCGCTGGTCACCCGGCGCTAAGCAATGAACCACGTGCTGTCCATGCATTTTAGTACGTGTGTTATGGCAATTCTGCGCTTGGGTGTCCGGGACGATTGCTCGGGAGTCACACACCACTCCTAGCTGTCCGAGTCCGCCCACCTCTCCAACCCGTCTCACCCACCCCTACATAACACCCTGATGCAGTACCCCACACATCATCCCAAGCCAGTATATTGTACGCACCCACGTTGGTAAATAGGAAGTCTGTCCCTGGTGGAGAGGGATTGAGTGGGATGACCCTTTGTTGATGGACGAGTAGGATGGGTACTGGTACTGACTACACGACATGACGCGGACTACCTACTACGCCTGTGCCGGGACCCCTGGCACCACTCGGAGGGGCTCCACCCCAGCGAACTTGAAGTCCCGGAACCTCGTCCCACGGGTACACTGGACCTCGGCATTTGACGGGTTAGCCGCGATGGGACACATACGAACCAGGCGGGCTGATTTTCAAAGGACAGCTAAGGATAGATGAATGATGGGGGGAAAGGGTCGTTAGTACCAGTTCAGACAAGGAAGAATCAATCAAAAACGAAAACCAAACATTCATCCGATGACTGTCGCTGTCCCGTAAACACCACCACCTCATCCCACTGTGCATGATCCCCAAACAGGCTCGACTGCCGACATGGTGACTTTCCAGGAGGTTGGGAGGGAGGATTGGGAAGCTCGTGGATGACGGTTCTTGCGGACGTTTTCAATGCGGTAGGCGATGAAGGGTGCAGCTGAGAACGTGGGGTAGAACAGGACGGACGCGGATTGCATTTGGCTTGAGGTTGTGGTCGCAATTGCTGCTATGATGGGGATGGTGGAACGGAGGTCATAGCGTCCGGAGTGGGTGTCATGAGAGTATTCAAGGACGAATTGGATAGGGATCGCGAGGCATATGCTACATGCGATATCACAGTGGTAGATGGACCTTGTATGTGCCTGACCTCCTACATACTTACCCGTGCCAACTCCAGACGCAAGCCTTATATAAAACTATGCTTGACTGCATACAAGTTGGCGTTCGTCGTTGAAGGCATATGGAGTGGCGGTTGAAGCTGCCACACAGATCGTTTCCCTCTTGTGGATCCATCGCAGGACAGGGCCGAATTGACGGCTCGCTACCAAGTGTGTGTTTGCCCGTGTAACGAGTTCGTTTTTCGTCGGTACTAGTGATCATTGTCTTCTTCGGAATTGCAGCGTTTATAGGTCACCCCATAAGCGAGACGCAGGCGCCAGCGAGTGAGAAATCCTCACTACGCACCCACTCCTTGGCACCATGGGTGCAGTTCATACATAGTAATCGTCGCCGAAGTGTTCAAGTTCATGTCCAGATGTCGCCTCTGAGTAACTCTTGGCGCCCACCGTTCCACCTGTTTCGGTATTCACGACACCAAAGGAGCCGTGTCGCTTGGGCTCTTGGGTTAGCTCCGATTTCGGCTGGGACATGTCGCCTTCTGGAGTTGAAAGAAATGTGCTGTGAGTGGAAAGAACGAACTTGACCAATTACATAAATCAAACACACTACCGTTGAGTGTACGCTTGCATGATACGATCCCCGGCCCTGTTGCCTTTCGCACTCCGCGTCGACCTGCGCGAAATTAAATTCTCTTCCTCCACCTTGTCTGATCATTTCGTAAAAACGTCTTCAATCTCTTCAAGACTTCAAAAGTGCCACGAATGGGATTAACCAAAAAGGTAAGCAAAGCCTTTGAATTCAACACTACCAAACAAACTTCCAACCAGATTTTACTCGTGTTGACGATGGCAGACGCGCATCATCGGCATGCCTTTCCGCGACCATCACTATGCCAGTCAGTACTTGGCCTCGCACCAAGGTCGATCATGTTAATACGACGCCCGGCCAGGCTAATCAAAGTGTTGTCACGAGAAGTGGAGGGGTACTAGCACGTGCAAGTGCGTCTTCCGTGAACCTAGGATTCAGAGAGTATCGAGGTTCGGGTTGACTGTCGGATGTAACTGCACCCCGACAGTGATGAGGTTCTTCTCCAACAGACGAACGATCCAAGGGTAATAATAGTGGAATGCAGACCCACGAGGCTCCATCGAAAGACGTCTTGAGGAAATAGATCTAGAATGATATAGACTTATAGTTTCCAACTTTACACAACAACGAGCTTGTAGGATTCGAGAAAATAAAATCATGACACGACGAATGGGAGTATTATAATAGTAACCGAGAGCCATGACAACACTGAGTTCACGTTCCAATGTGCGCTAGACGCACGCCTGCGAACATTCATCAAAGCAACTAGAAAGTCTGAAAGCGATACGGGGGAAGCATGTAAGGTGTGGGGTCTCGGATGCAGCATAAGTGATGAGAGCTATTATTTAAAGCACGTCGAGCATCTGTACACTGTCTACCAGTTTGTTAAATATCGTGGGCGTGATATCCTCTACCTGGACAGTGATCAGACTGTCCACGGCGACCCTCCTGAATGCCGCCACATTTCCAAGGTTCGGTGTAAGCAACAGGGCACCGAACGGTTGTCTCAGTCGAGCGACGAGTCGGAGGGCTCGCAGCTGCTTGTCCACCTGCGATACAGACGAAGGGGGGCGGAGAGATGGAGGGCCTCGAGTCGCGGGCCGTCCACCAAATCGCCGCCCAAGGCGAGCAACGAGCCGCGCCGCGCGTGTTTGGGGGACTGCCAATGTGGTCTGGGAAGCGCCATCGAACGACGGCATGCCTATGGAAGAAGACTGGTTATCTGGGTTCTCCTCAGGTATTGTCTCTGGTACGCTTCCGACAGGCTGTCGGTCGAGAAGAAAGTCGATCCATGGGTGAATGAGGTATAGAGAATCCAATTGAGAGAGATTCTCCTCAGTCTTGATCTCCACAATTCTGAGTGCACCTGTTTGTGCGCGAAAAACATAATCCGATTTGCTCCGAGAAGTCGACAAAGGCCCTAGCTTGAACGTGATGCATGGAAGCTTCATCCGTTGTCCTGCAAACAATGCTATGGGTAGTTCATTGAGTCGGTCATACAGCTTCATAACCAAGGTGAAATCGAGTGAAGAGGTCTGCAATCCGGTAGTAATAATGTCCATTTGGGTACCTATGATGGCCGGCGGAATGTGGGATATCGTCAACTGGTTGAACACAGTGACACTGGCAGGAAGACAGCTGTTAAAGCTCCCAGACCTCCCGGTCCACGCAAGAATGCTTGTGTCCCCTGAGCTCGTGAGTAACTGTGCCAAGAGTCTCCCAAGTGCCTGGTCCCCCTCGCCATATACGACAGGTAAGGTGATGGAAAAGATCCCAAGCAACGAATATGCTGCATCCTCAACGAGGGTTGTCTCTCGTCTTGAAGCTAAACACAGCTTCTCCCGTATGTCGTTTAAGCCTGGTCGGAGTGCCACCAAGGCTCGTGCCGAGACACCAGTTGCTTCCTCCATTTCCGAGATGATTTCAGGCGACTCTTTGTGATTGGGAATATTGAGGCTCATGTATGGCATCCAGTCCTCTGTGTAGAATTGGACCACCTTGGAGGCATGATATTCCTGGAACGTCCATGCCCGAGTATTCCAGATGCTCCTCACGAGATCGCCGCGCCGCGATGGAGAACGAACACCACGGAGGAAAATGATCGTCAGGGCAGAGCCCTCGTACCACTTGAACATGGCGACCAGTGCTTCTTGTAGCACGAAGTGATTTGCTTTGTTGATACAACATGTATCACTCCATGCCCAATGGAACCCAGCATCCCGCACGATCTTGCAGAACATTTGCAGCTTGTCGTGAGTGGGAGACTCCTCGAGGTCGTACACCACGATACGCCTGACTTTTTCAAGCAGAGGCTCGTCGTCTTCCCACTTGTGTGAAAACGTGGCATAACGGTAGTACTCGGTAACTTCCTGCTCAATACGGGCGTAGTCGATGTGTGTGGTCATGGACGAGATGAGCTCCGTGAAGACTGGGAGCGATTCGAACGCGGTAGCTTGTTCTAATTTGTTGCAAAGGCGGCCAGACGTGGTGTTAATGAGAACACGTGGCGATTCGCGGATGGTATCCTGAATACTCCTGCGGATTGTCACTTTCGTCTCTCCTGGGTTTACGTACTGGCGAAGATGGTCTGGGAGACCAGATCAGTCAACAAAAATCGGCATGACGTCGACGCCCTCACCGCGAATGCTCAAATCAGATGACTGCGACATCTTCGAGAGCATTCCCTCGAACGCATTTATTGCATTTTCATAGTCTTCTGCCTTGTGTAAAGCTGCATGCTTCGTCTCGTAGCCCCACGGGGACAATGGGTCGAGCATGATCGCCTAATGATGATGTATCGATAAGAGCTGACCTCCGCGAGTTCAAGGGACGCACCATATTTGCGTCATTTAACGCGTCCTCCCACCAACCCCTGGCAATGTATGCCTTGCTTCGCTTGATGAGCAGACCTTGTGGTGCAGCCGGATCAAGGGACAGTGCAGCTGAATACTGGGAGATGGCATCATCATACTGTTCAGCACTCATTGCGGTATCCCCGAGGCCCTCTAGCTTCGCTAAACAATGTTGTTTGAAGTCTAACACAAGGGTCATATATCAACGACACCTACACAGTATGTGAGACCGCTCACCAAGAACCCATTCAGCCTGTTCATCATGAGCATTTGTCTGCTCTGCCAGTTCGTCCACCATTTGGCGGAAACATTCGCCAGCGTCCGTCATGCGGTCTACCATCGCGAGACATTCACAGATGACTCGATAGATTGTCAATCTCGGAATCATGAACTCCAAAGAAGAGTGTCAAGCCCACGAAGTATACCAGAGTAAAAGGAAATACTCACACCGAGAGCAGCCACCAGGGCATCCTCCCACGAACCACAAGCCAGTGTTGCCTTTGCCCACTCTCTCAAGAGTAACATGGAGGTCTGTGAATCGAGGGTAGCATGAAGAGTCAGCGCTTCTTTGCGTCGGGTTGCCTTCGAGGCTGCGTCACCCTCGCTTTCGGGAGTGGAGAGATATCTGCGGATGGAATCTGCGGAGGAGCTTCTGATGCGCAGCAATGGGACTGGTGGGACACAGACTCACCAGAAACCCACTGGGTGATGGATCCGTTCATATAAACCTCTTCGTCAAAGGTATTTACTATTTTGAGAAGAGATTCGCCTCCCTCGTTCGTGCGGCCCGCTGCATACAAGGCTTCACAAACACGCTGTTGAATCGTGATGCTGAGATCATCGAATTTCCATCCAGATATCTGAAAAAGAGGGTGACTGATTTCGATGCGATGCAACATAACCGTTACAAAGCTCACCAGTGAGACCAACAAGAGGGGTTGACTCGTGTGGTGCAGCATTTGGGCTCGTGCACGCTCGAACAATTGAATTGCACCTTCGTAGTCACTGTTCTCCATGCATGAGTTTCCGAGGAGAAGATACATATATGCCTTGTGGAAATGTCAGTGGTGACATTCCCCTTCTGGAAACGCGTCATGCACGAACCTGAACCACATGGCATATTGAGTTTAAGTTGGCGGTAGCGATAAGGTCGCCTACACGCAATATTGCATCGTCGTGCTCTCCGGCCAGAAACACTATGATAGCCTAAGCAATATGATCAGCTAGGGGGAGACTATCGAGTGGATGGGACACGCACCTTGATCAGAAGTATAAAATTAACGTAATTTGAATGGGAGTGTTGGAACGCGATGTCGCACGCCCGATATGCCTCGTCCTTTTTGCCATTTCCAACAAGCGCCACGCTTTTTGCAATGAGACCAATGACGGAAGGCTGTATTTTGACAGACTTGGTGTAAGTAAGGGTCAGTATAAGCATGTGTGAGAGCAAGCCTGGAATCACCTGTTCGGCATCCCCGATAGCAGCGTCCCACTGTCGCAAGCGTGCTCGGACGAGAGCTCGACTAGCGAGCACATGATGTCTTTTATTCCGGGACTTGGGGATTGCTGCGGTCAATAACACTTCCGCGTTCACGAGTTGATTGTCCTTCCACGAATCAAGCGCAGCGTCGTCGATTTGAATGTCTGGTTCCTGGCATTGTTCAGATACTTCATGGTCCAACAAGGGACGATACGTACGGTGATGTGGGATAGACGTCTGATGGTGATATTCCCGCCCTCTCCACCAATTGCGAGAAACCGGTCGTCTGGTGAGAGTGCAATTGAACATATGTCCCGAGTGTGTTGGATAAGGCCGAGCTGGGTATGTGTCAACGCGTCCCAAAACGTGATGGTACGGTTTGTAGAGTGCACGATGAATTTCCTGTGCGTTGGTAGGGCGATGTGCCCGAACTCATTGCCCCCGGGAACTAGCCATTCCGAGACTGCCGACCCCGTGGATGCTTCGATTTGCTTGATTTTCCTGTCGGATAAGACAAAGAGGTGTTCTTTCGACCAGAGGAGACCAGTGTTGAACCACCCGGTGACTTTCACTGGGATGTCCACGAGCAAGCGACGATCGTTGCCATCGTAGACTCGAACAGAGTTAGAACTAGCTGTCGCAATTCGATCGCCGTGCGGCGAGTATTTTGCTACTAATACGCCATCGTCGTGGAGTGTTACTCGTTCCCGAGTCGCGATATTCCAGATAGAAACCGTGCTGTTGGCTGACGCAGTAACGAGTCGAGTCGAGTCGGGTGAGAAATCGACACCATAGATGTCACTGATACCCTCGAGCGTGAAGACTTTTTTGTATGTCTTTGCGTCCCACACAATGACGTCGCCAAAGTATGTCCCCGCCGCGATGCATCTGCCATCCTTCGAGACAGTGATACACCGGACATATGGCGCTGCCATCGTCGCCATCTGTTTTCTGTCTTCCACTCGCCACACTCGAACCCCCTCCGAGTCGGCGCCGCCACTCACGAGATGTTCGCCATTCGATGCAAAGGCGACGCTGATTTTTATGGGCGGAGAACGCTCTTGTCCAACGATCAGCATCAACGGGGCTCCGGGTTGTCAGTACGCACTGGTCATTGTCGACGACATGATCACACCAGGGACACAATGTAGCAGAGCGATGGAGAGAGTCAACGAACATTCTGCGGTACGAATGCCTTCACATTTTTACGTGTTCCCCTTCACTGCCAGTGGAATCGACCGGTGCACACCGGTGCATACATAAGTACCGTGGTGTGCCTGTTGGATGGCCTTAATAAATCTCACTGCGGCAAACAGATTTTTCTTTCAGCGGAACTGATAGTAAGAATTTTTTTTCCTTACAGTAAAACGTTTTGCAAATGAGTGTGTGCACTCTGCAGCGCTGTCACATACTAAAAAGTCCGGCGAAGTGACACCATAGATCACAATATTTTCCCACCTAAATGTTGTATGAAATGAAAACCCAAAAACTTAGATAGAGATTGAATCTTGTAGTTTCATCAGATTTGAAAACATGAGGGCACAATCTTTAAATTTTGACAAACATTTTGACGGCGGTACCGGTATAAAAGATGAATTTTAAAATCTGCAACATAATAGTGGAGTTTGAATGCGAAATTAAATGATGAAAACCCCTTTGTACCTGGGTCATTGTCACCATTCGCGTGACAGTGGGTTGACATTTTATTGATTTGAAGCGCCATTATTACCTTGCTTGCGCAAAGGTCTCTCAGGCGTGGTGATCGGGCGGCCCCTGTCTCACGGAGACAACAAGTCAAAATAAAGTCGAAAAGGCAATCAATGATAGAATATGGACTTATCTCTACATTCAGTGTTACTTATCGAATGCGTCGAGGGGCAGGCATCCACGCGGATTTTGTATCTCTACGTGTCGCACGGGAAAGAAAAAGCGTTGATGGACTGGAAACGATCCGTTTAGCCCGGCTGGTTATGCTCATCATTGGTCACTGATGGCTCTTGCTGATAAGAACCCTCCTTCTCCCACACTTAAGCCACCAACAACTTGTTGGGCCGTACACGCACATCTCGCCGAGCCACTGCCACTGCCTACTCTCTTCGAGTGATATTTCATCTAAACGATCCTGGAAAGGTGACGGCGGTCGGGGTAGCGGTGCCGCCTGATGAGAGCTTTCGCAGGCTCGAAACCGCGCCTATCCCACCTTTCTACTGGACCGGGGACACCGGGACAGGCTGCCCCCACTCTCTGGGGAGCTCCCGTCGTCACGACGTGGATGGAAGGAAGTAAGGACGATGCGTGACGATGACTAACTATGCACACAAGGACTAGCTATCTAGCTACTCCGGACCATTGATTCATGATAACATGCCAGTGAATAGAACAAATCACTATCTCCAAGGCCGACAAGTCATCGCCAGTGTCACAGTATGCCATGACTCAGCCTAGATCATATGTCTATAGCGCCTCCAAACTTAGTGTCCATCCCATGGGGACTCGTTGCCTTCGAATCGATAGCATCAGCCACATTCGGGGCCAGTTTCTTTGGGATTTCAGATCTGGAATCGTCCAACGCAGGGAATGTAAATGAAAGCGGACTTGGCGCTGAAGATGCGTCGGCTAAGAGATCCAAACATTGAGAATCCGTCAGTAAGTCAATAAGTAAACTCACATTTTGGCGAGCTGCGATCCAGGCTAGGCTTAGACATGGGGGAACGTGGAGGGCTTAGCAAAATCAATTCATCACGTTCAGGCTGGAGCGCAAGGGTTTCGGAAGGCGAAGGGGGTTTTGCTATCATACCAGCTGCGGGGCGGACGTTAGAGACTCACGATCATCAAACATAAAAACTCACTCTTTGAGGCAGCCTCTGTTGAGATCAGGTTGGGTTTTAAATCTGGCTCAACGTCTAGCAAAGAGGTTTCGCGAGGAGTAGAAGGTCCAAGCAAGCCAACGCTCTCGGGACGAACGGGCTCGACAGTCGGCGTAGGTCTCTGCTTTACTACCGGTTCGACAGAGCGCCACCCTGGACGACTGTTTTGGGTATTCCCAAGGCCAGTTGACTTGGCTCTGGTGGGCAGTGGAGCGGCCGCAGATCGCATAGGCTCCTTCTGTGAGGGGGCCTTTGGTATTTTCTCTGGAACACGTGATGGGGGAGGTGGTGGTGGTGGCTGCGGCTGCGGCGGCCTCCTACGGATGATTGAGTATGTCTGCGTGGATACAACACTGAAATTTGGGAACAAACCATCCAGGGTCGAACTCCCCGCCTGGGCCGTATTTAGCTTTCATCATCATTAGTTGACCAAGTTCTCTGTGAAGTAATGTAAGCATAACGGACTTGATAACCCACGGAGCGGGGCTGACGCACTGTTGGAGCTGGCGGCGCTCTTCACCCAGTCTGGCGACTTCATCCACGATCATTTGAGCTTCCGTAGCCAATGCGTTGACGAAGTCTTCTCGGAGCTGCAATATGTGATATCAGTTACGATGCGTTAGCATGACTGGGGTACGCACACTCCGGAAACCGTATGGTAGTTGCTCGCGATCGGTACCACCATCCCTCTCTTGTTGTTTCCCCTTGCTACCAGTGGCATCCTTCTTCCAGTCTTAAGATCACATTCCGTTAACGTCATGTCACAGAGGTAGGACAAACAACTTACAGCCAGAAAGCGCGTCGAGCAGTTCTCTTTGCTTTGCATTATACATGTGCAGCTCATCCAGTAATTCGAACACTGTACACCGATTTCAGCAAGAAAGAATCCCCGAAAGTTCCTGTCGCGACTTGCCAGGTACGTTGCTCTGTTCGTCCCGTTGCGGCCTTAGTATCAATTGCTGTTCAGCAAGTCGTATCATCTTCTTCATCAGTTCCGGCGCTTGCTTGTCGTCTTCCCGGTTCTGTCGAGCTATCTCTGTCAACAGCTCATGCAACTTCTGATAACGTTCGGTCGTCATCCGTTCGTGCAGCAGTTCATTAGAAACGGCAAAACTGCTTCCAGGTGCCTCGTTCACAGTACCAAGTCGTTGTTCAAGACGATCCGGCTGGTCTGTTGAAGGGAACGCATTCCTTTCCCGAACCATCTCGTCTCGCTCTGCACGAAGTATGTTCAAGATATCGGCGGTACGTCGGGGATCAACGTCTTGTATGGTTGACATGATCGACTCGATGGTCAATCTGCGATCCGGATTGCGACGTGGTGGGTGATGGGGATTCTGCATACGAGGATCGATCCTTTGGATGGCCATAGTCGGTCCTGAATGCCCTGAACGAAGTCTAGAATCAGTTGGGATTTGTAGGCAATAACTAAAGTGCTCACGCTGGGTATGTGGGTCAGCAAAGCGCTCGAGGGTAGAAAGCATGCTGTTAAAAGCTTGGATTGCCTCGTCGTGACGTCCCATGCCCTGCAGCGCTGCAAATTTTCTTTCGTGTCCCCAAGGTGAGAGAGGGTTCAGTGTGATGGCCTCCGTGGGAAGCGTTGTTGAATACATGCTGGGGCAAAAAATACAACGGTGAACATACTTCGTCTGCGTCGTTCAAAGCGTCATTCCATGCACCCACCGCCGCGTGTGCATTACTCCGTTTAACCAGGATGCCGTCACGTGTTGTCGGACCCATGCTTAAGGTCGCTGAATAATGCGTGATCGCCTCGGTGTAATTCTGCGATGCTAACGCGCTGTCACCGAGGCTTTCCAACGACTTAAGGCACTGCTGGGTAAAAGCTAAATTGGAGTGTATTGTAGGGCTTCGATACCAAAATAAATGTCCGGACTCACTAATGATCCAGCTGGCATTATCCTTTCTCGTCCTCACATTCTCCCCAAGGTCGCACTTCATTTCCCCCAGTGACTCCACCGCCCCATTGATACGTCCAGCAACATACAATACTTCACATTTTTTCCGGTGAATGCTAAACTGCAGATTGTCAAACCTCCAGCCGCAAATCTAAGATCATCAGCACAAGGGGTAATGCACTATACTTGCACCCACCAACGAAATAATCTCTAGCTCTAGAATCGCATGGAATGGCCCGAGGGATTGTGCACGTGACAAGAGCTGCAGCGACCTATCGTAGTCCTCGTTCTTGGTTGCCAATGTGGCAAGCCGAAGATACATCTCTGCCTGTATACAAACATGATATGAGATTCATAAAGTCGCTCGTATCGAAACACCTGCCTGAGAAATGGAACATGCCGGCTTGCTATCAACCGGACAGTGTTCTATCAGATCGGCGATACCAGCCATGCTTTCAGCATGATACCCGACCTCGAACAAGACAACAGACTGACAACAGAAAAGTGATAAGCGAACATACGCACACGGATGGGCGGCTCACCTTGACGAGCGACACAAAGACCTTATCACGAACGTCACAGTCATGAAGAGCGACATTAAACGCATGTACCGCTAAGGCATATTTTTGCTCCCCAAACAACGCAAATGCTTTCGCGATGTGAGCGGTCACCGATGGCTGGATGTCAATCGACTGTCCATACAACAAGATTACCCTGAGTGCATTGTGAAAGAAGCATACGATACTGACTGTTTCAGCGTCTCTCAGTGCCGCGTCCCAGTGATGTAAACGCGCTCGGATAAGCGCCCGATTAGCAAACGCCGAGTGATCAGAACCCTTGCGACGGATGATTTGCCTTGATAGTATTTCTTCAGCATCAGCCAGCTTATCTTCTTTCCATGCCTCACGAACTGCATCATCGATGTCTGTGAGTCGTATCGAGGAGTCGCTATCCGAGTGAAGTGCACTGTCAGAACAATTCTATCAACATATCAACAGAACTTGCCTTATGGTTTGCAAGCGCACGACACCTAGAACAAATAAGTTAAGTATAGAAGCTCGGGACGGAGGGCCTACCGTCTTGCGAGACTAAACGATAGTTTTTGGACACTATGCTTTCTAGCCGGCCATCGTGGCCAAGGTCCTCCGCCTTCAATATTCCCTGACATTTCCAGTGGTCACAGTTTGAACGATGCAGTGTAACGATGACCACAAACCTTTTCAAGCAGGATGTTCCATTGAGTATCATGAGTGACAGCGACAACCGCAGAGGGCTCCTGATTCGGAAGACGGTCAGACTTTGTCCGTTCACAAGTGGTAAGTGTAACGAGACACACCTTGCTTAGCAGATATCGATTGACGACGTCAGAAGGATGAACGCTCTGGCACACTTGTCAGCATAAGAGGTAAGGGTATACTATTTGGGCACATACCTTCAAGGGTTCTGGTATATGACTGACCGTAACACGGCCACCGACGTCCATAGAGTCATCAGGCGTCCCTGCTCCCGGGTTGTTGGCGGTGTCTGCCTCAGCCTGCTCTCCGGTCCCCTCGCCACCACCCTTAGACACTATTTTGCTCCAAAGCTTTCCAGCTAGAGAGCGACCCCTGCCACTGTTGTACAGTTTTGTAGGGTTTAAACGAGTAGGTGGGGCGTCTACCTCGACTTCCACCCGCTTTTTGCCCAAGATGTTGTCCCTTATAGCAATTTTGAATCCACTGATGAATACAGCTTGGTTTGGGATTGAATTCCAGTCACCTAGAGGCCCTACACGCCAATGCAGGGCACGCGTGGTCTCCCAGGTGTATGCAGCGGAAATGTTACCCTGCCTCGCTTGACTCGCTTTGAATTGCGCAGGAAATTCTGTTCCACCAGTCTGAGACGAGGCTTCATGAAACGCGGCAACAGACCAAGAGTGGGATTTATAACAACCCGTAATCAGGTAAAGGGAGTCATTCGTGATGATGCGACCAAGTTGTTGCTCGGCGAAAT